>ML436868.1:29720-68664 GCA_005239525.1 Nicotiana knightiana | reverse complement strand
CTACACATTAAATAAACTCCATTAGGCACATACGACGTGTATTTTTTTTTATCATTAAAGCACATAATGCAAGGTATATAATGCTTAAAATCATGAATTCTAGCCACGCATCATTTAGGCTTTGGAAGGATTCAGGATTTATGTTTAGTGCATAGGTAATTCGCAAGGGAAGTGATTCAGTCAGGTGCTTATTCAAGATGGGTATTCAGGTACCAGCGAAGCCATGGAGTTGATTATATTCGGGACCAAGCCACAGTGGGTGACTCTCAACATTGGTCCTAGTAGATTCAAAGGTTAGAATTTGGTGTCTGAGGATTTCATGCCCACGGTATGATTATGAATCGAGCTTTCGCAGCAGAATTTTGAGAAAGAGAATATGGTTGGAGTATTCTATGTTATCTTCGGCGTGCAGAGTAGCATTTTGAGGAAAAAGGAGAAAATGACTTTGGGTTCATAGAAGGGTTATCAGAATGGGTATACCGGTCGAAGATGTGAATATGTGTGCAAGGAGAGCATGAAACGATTCATGGGCTTGGAGACAAAGTAGTCTCGTGGAATGGAATCCCTCAAAGTGAGTGCGAGTTGAGTTGCTGTGTGTTGATTTGGAGTTATCATCATCCCTAAGGTGAGTCCGAATTGGGTTAAGGTATAAGATGGGTCGTGTTATATGATCTTATGAAAGGTTTAATTGAATCTCACTGTGGTATTGTGGCGGTGTTAGCGTATGGGCATTGTTAGTTATTGTTCATCTTGATCTATGGCTTGAGCAAAGTGGGGGAAGTCTGCTGTCGATAAGTTGTCGCGAGGTTAAGTGTCGTATCAGTTTCAGTTGGAGGTATTCGGGTGAACCAGTTATGTCCTGCAGAGGTGGAGTATAAGAATGACGCGAGTAATGGAAATTTGGAAAAGGTAGATGGTTAGCCATGGTGGAATTTGCATATTGGTGGAAGTGATCAACTCCTTCAGCGTGATTAGTTATGCATATGATTGGTGACGATGCGTGCAAGTGCCCGATGGACGCCGTAATTGATTTTATTTGGAGGCATCCAAGTACTATGGCCTGTTATATGTAGGTGGATCTCAGAGAGATTATGGTGACATAGACCGTTACGTGAGGATTTGCACGTTTTGTGATTATGGGGATTCACTCGTGTGATGTTATGGTTCTTGTGAAGTGAATTAATAAAAAAAAATTCTATATGATGAAATATTCACCCTAATAGTGGTCCAGGAGGTATGAGGAAATTCTTGTGCTATCGCATATTGGCATGTTAGGTGCAGTGAGCGGTACAAAATTTGAAAGTGGGGATCAAGGTTGCGGTTTGGTATGAAAAAGGATCTCACGAGCTCGGATGAGCAAGGAAATGGATTTGGATGTTTAGAGTAAACTGGTATCGTCTTCAGTATCACCTGAGATCAGTGGTTGTGTAAGAGGCTTTCCGTTCTGGCTACAGATTTCTTGGTGGGCTTTACAGCATTTGTGTGACCGATGGTATGAAGGTCCAGACTTCTTATGTAGTGCATGAGGTCGTGGAAGTGTATTCGGCACGAGGATTGTATAAGGGTGGCATGTGGTCACTTGATTGGTTGAAGGTTTGAACAGAGTATGAGGGATGTGGTAAGATGGCTTATTTGAGAGTTTATGCCTGGACGGCGCTCGGTTCATTTGGTTGTGGATTGTGGGAGTTTGCCCCGGCTATGTTGGATGTTTTTGTGTGTTATGAGAAAAGTGGGTAATTATGGACCCAGGTAAGACTATTAGCCTAGTTCAGTGTGAGCAGAATCGACTCGAGGGTGGTGGATGGATTTAAATATGATTATGGGCTCCATAGGATTCAAGTGTGTTCATTTCGGTATAACGCTTCTCATGGAGAGGTATTAGAACATTAGATGTTGTTCCATCCTCGTCCATTTCATGTAATATTATGATTATGCCGTGTGAGTTGTGAAACAACTTGATAATTTCTTGTGTGTTCATAATTCGCACAGTGATGATGTTATGTGAGCAGGATAGCTCTTGAGATTCAGAGTATATATATCGCACCTCAGTTGTGTTTGAGTTTTGTAGCGTATGGCTCTATCAATCTCCCCAAGATGGTATTATGCACTTAATTTGCTTATGACTGATATTCGATATTTTGTGGTAATGAGCAATTTCACTCGGTATGTATCTCCTTATGTAAGTTTTATGGGTGGATTAGGTGGCACGCTGCCACGGGTATGTTATTTGGATCAGGTTGCACGCCGCAACAGTGTGATGTTGAGTACGGTTCCCTATTTTTTTTTTTCTTGTGTTTTACTTACTATTTTCTGCGGAAAGTTCATATTAGTTGCGTGAGTCGAGTAGTCCCTTCCTGAGTCATTTCCTTATGTATTATGTTCGAATTGTGGCCTATTGGCGCATTCTGGCATCATGTGAGACTGTTGGTCATGTCTGGGGTGATTTGTTGCCTGAGCAGTTTATATTGAGGGAGACGAGATTATTGGATCAGGGATCAGTGCGATAAGATTATGTGAAGTATACTAAAGAAAGATACCATTATTTGGTTCATAATGAGGTGATGATTCTAGTCAAGAGGAGAGATTCAATGATTTGTTAACTATGCAGTTGGTTATGAATTTCTTCACATATCTTCTATTCTGGTGTTATCGTATGCATTATAGCAAGACTTATATATATATATATGCGCCATGAGGTGCGTTGAGAGCATCAGATTCTTGGAATATTGGCTATTAAGATCAGGAAACTTCATTGTGGTTAGATAATAAATTATGCGGTGTATGGTGCTAATTAAGCAAAGGAATACAGTCATATTCTGGTACATTGTGTAGTGATTGATACGGTGTTCGTATATTGGAAGTAGGCCTGGCAGAGATTTTCGGATGTTGGAATTGAGCTCTAAGGCCAATTTGGCTAAGTAAAAAGGGAGAAATCTTAAGATTTATTCGAGCAAATGTGCTCAACTGGATTGTGGTAGCACGGGTAGGTGCACGAGGTGTTAAACAATGATTTCAGAGAACTCCAGGGCAGTTCTTGGAACGTTCGAGGATGAACGTACGTTTAAGTGGGAGAGAATGTAACGACCCGACCGGTTGTTCTGAGATATAACATGTCGTTTGACGGTTTGAGGCCATGAGCATCTTTATTTCAGGTATTACAACTTCTAGGCATGGTTAGAATTGAATTTTAGGATGTTCGGAGTCGAATTGGAAAGAAAAATTATCATTTCGAAAGCCTTAAGTTGGAAGAATTGACTAAGATCGAATTTTTGAGTAAACGACCTCAGAATAAGGGTTTGAAGGTTCCAGCAGGTTCATATGATGATTTCGTACTTGGGCGTATGTTCGGAGCGGGTTTTAGATGACCCGAGAGCGCTTCGGTGCATACTGTGGAAGTTAGTATTTTGGAAGAAATTTCATAAGTCTGGGTTGAAGTGCATTTCAGTGTTATTGATTTCTTTGGGATTCCGAGTCTGGGAATAGTTCTGTATCGTGATTCTGGTGTTGGGAGTGCGATCGGAAGTGCGGAGGTCCGTAGGTCATTTTGGAGTCATTTGGCTAAAGTTAGAAATTTGAAGGCTTTAAGAAGTCCGACCGGAAGTGGAAATTTTGATACCGGGGTCGGATTCCGATTTCAAAAGTTGGAGAAGGACAAAATTTGGGTCAATCGGACGTGATTTGATAGGTTTCGGCATTGAATGTAGAAGTTGGAAATTTCAAAGTTCACAAAGATTTAATTGAGTTGCGATCCATTGTTTCGATGTAATTTGATGTGATTTGAGGCCTCGAGCGGGTTCGCATTATGTTTTGGAGCTAGTTGGTGTGATTGGACGGGATCCCCGGGTGGATTCCGGGTGGTTATCGGATCTAATTCAGAATTTTGGGAAAGGCTAAGGCTGCAGGTGTCTGGTATAACCGCACGTGCGAGGTTTTGGCCGCAGGTGCGGAGCCACAGAAGCGGCCATGGTGTCGCAGAAACGAAAAAGGAATGGCTTGGCTGGGGGTGCAGGTGCGAGGTTATGTCCGCACCTATGAAGGTGCAGATGCGGAAGGGAAGGAGCAGGTGCGGAGTCTTTCCAGGCAGGAGGATTGTGCAAGTACGTTGTTTTGGCTGCACCTGCGAGACCACAGATGCGGCTGGTTGATCGCAGGTGCGAAAAAGCGGGTTGGGCAGTGTGTTTCAAGACGAGGGTTTGGCTCATTTCCACCATATTTTCTCCATGAAAGCCGATTTTGGAGCAACATTTAGGTGCCATTTTCACCACCAAGCATGAGGTAAGTGATCTATGCTAGTTATTGAGTTAAATACATGATTGTGTATAGATTTAACATGAAAATTGGTGGAAACTTAGGGTTTTGAAGAAAAACCTAGAAATTTGTATTTTTTGACTTTAACCTAGAATTTTGGCATGAAATTGAGAGAGAAGTATATATTTGAGTTCGTGGGGTTATGGGTAATCTTTATCTTTGAAAAAATTCGGAATCTGGGCACGTGGGCCTGAGGGTGATTTTATCGACTTTCCAAACGGAGTTGGGAATTTATATAATTTGAATTGTTGTAAGTATTAGAGTATATTTTCATTGGTTTGCCCATTATTTGGATAGTTTTGGGGGCGTTGTGCATCAATTTGAGTCATCGGAAGGGCTTGGAAGCTGGTTATGAATCTTCGGAGCGAGGTAAGTCTCCTTTCTAACCTTGTAAGAGGGAATTGTCCCCATAGGTGAAATAATTAAATATGTGCTACTGTATGTGGGGGATACGTACGTACAAGGTGACGAGAGTCCGTGCTTAGCTATATTTATGCTTATGTCCGGGTAGTCTAGAACCTAAAAGCATGTTTTATTTGCCGTACTTGTAACTTTACTAGTGAAATTAAAGTGTTTAAATCTTATCGAACTTGGTAAATGAATTTCTGGAAAAGATTTAAATACTATCTTCGTGACCATTAAAAGAGAAGTTTTTTTTTCACTTCCTTGGGTAATTGTTTTCCTGAAGAAAAATGTGAATTACTATTTGAATGTGTGTATCTATGAGTACCTGAGTCGCATGTATGATTTGCGAGCGAGGTAACTCTATTATTTATATATGACCGCATCACATGATCGATTCGCAATCGGGGAAACTCTATTATGTATATTGTACTGTGTCGCAAAAATCGATTCGCGAGCGCGTTAATTGATGCATCTATGGTTCATGCCATTCCACCCTTCGGAAATGCACAGTTTACAGTTAGCGTTGGTTCGGGCCATTCGATCCTTGGCATTACTTGCGCATGATATTTGTTGAGTACTTCCTGTGATTTTTAACTGTTTACTGGCCTCAAATTATAAGGTTTCAACTGAAATGACGAAGATTTAAAAAATTTTAAATGTGGAAGAAGTTGTTGTTCCTATCACTATTTGTTAATTACCTATGATATCCATGCTTAGTGTCATCCTTGTTTTTTTTTTTATTAAATTGACCTCCAGCAAGTGTCAAATTCAACCTCTCGTCGCTACCTCTTCGAGTTTGGGCGGGATGCTTACTGAGTATTGTTTTTGTACTCATACTACACTTGCTGTGCATTTTTGTTGCACATGTACATGTATATCTAGCGGCCCCTCCTGGCGCCGTGGCATGGTTGAGAGGGGGACTTGGGTGAGCTGCACCTCTCGAGACGACCCGCAGCCAGCAGAGTCTCCTTCAAGGTATCGGGTTTTATTTTCATTACTGTCCCATTTGTATTCTTGACGGTTATGGTATTTCATTTGGTTTTTCTTAGAAATTGCTCATGCACTTGTGACACCGGGTTCTGGGTGATTTTGGGATGTATTTGTTAATTAAATTGTTAAAACATCGCTATTCACTCAGTAACTTTTATTGATCATTGTAAAATGAAATGAAAAGTACCAATTTCAAAATACTAAAATAGGAATTTTACTTATCTAATGAGTGTTGGCTTGCCCGACAATGGTGTCCGGCGCCATCACGACCTTAGCGGATTTTGGGTCGTGACTGTTTAACCAAAGAATTAGATTCTCTGGCAAAACCATTTTAAGAATAACACGGGTTTCTGATATTCAAAAAATATGCTAATAATTGTAAGTAAATTCGTAAATAGAAAGTAGAAAGATGCGTAAAAAGTAAGTATATTTCAATAGTCGTTCGAACGTGTCCATACAAGTTATATTTTACTCCCTTTTACAGGGAATTTCTTAATATATCGTCTACTCTTTTTCAGTGTTTGAGAATTAATGGCTAATAATGGTATTAATGTAACATTACAATGATTAATTGTAACTGTTGCGTGAATATTATGTAACGTTTTTCCTCATTAATTGAAGATCCCCGAATCTGCCCTTTATTCCGTCTTGATTCAATCTGACCGTGTCTCTTCGCCTTCTCAATTAGGCTGAGATTCACGTATCTCATTACCCATGGGTATGCTGTTCCGTTCCTCTTTATCTCGTACCTCTTAATAAAGTCTCGTCTAGTTGTCATGTTGTCATTGCTCCACATAGATTTCAGAGTCATCATAAGTATTACACGTGTGAAGCTCATTTTTACCAATACAGATAGTCCCCCGACTTACCATTTATTTATTGATTAATATTTGGTAAGTGGATACTCATTTATGGTGAGAACATTTTGCTGGCGCTTCACTTGTTCCATTGCATCCGTCTCTGAATGTATGTGTCGCTTGTCACTTCCATTTAATGCCTGTGACACGTGGCTTTCCTGGATTGGTTCTGCAATTATTCAACGCCTTTTAGGGCTTTTTGGGCTTGTATCAGTCTCGAAGTGACAACTTCAATTATGACTTTCACATCATTGTTTTTTCCATTTTTGACGGTTGCCTTTAAGTATAAATACCCCTTTTCTTTTCTTTACTTTCACGGAAAAATTCCAACCTTCTTTATTTATTTGGAAATTCTTCATCTTCGTAAATGTGTCTTCTCCAAACCAACAATCTAAAAAGGTCATCATTGTAGATGAACTGACTCCTTCTTCTTCTCCCACACGAAGTAGGAGGGGCGGTAGGCTTAGGAGCTTAAATTCTACTCCTTCCAGGGGTTCTTCTTCTTATTCTTCTCCCCCGCCATCTTCTAGGTCTAACCCTCCATCGTCTTCTTCGAGGGCTAGGGCTTCTAGATCTTCATCAAAGAGTAGAGAACACAATGAAATGATTCGTGAGCCTAGAGCCGATGAGATTGTTCCTGCGGAGATTTCGTTTGCCAAGGATAGTCAAGCCATGAGTGAGCAGCTTTCTTCAATGTCATCACATGACAGTGCTGAACTTTATCCTAACCAAATAACAGAGGGCTTAATGTCTCTTGTACACATGGATTGTTATTGGAAGCCTGATTTTCCTATTGTTGTTCCTATCGATAACCAAAGAATAACCTCTTACAAGACTTGATATTCTTATGTCTATACTTATCCCTTCACATTAGGATTCAACCCTCCCATCGACCCTGTTATCATCGAGTTTTGTCGATTCTTCAAAGTTTGTCGGGGACAAGTCGGTCCTCTTATTTGGCGAGTAGTCGTGTTCCTTCGGTATTTGGCCAATTTAGCTTTCGTAGATCAACCTTATAGGCACAGAGCTAATGAAGAGAATTGTTCAAACGGATCAAGCAACAAATGACTTCCATATTGAGGCTGATAATTGGAAGGAGAAGTACGAGAGTTTACATCATGACATGGAGGCAATGGAGGAGGAAAAGTGTACCTTGGAGCGCCAAGTTAGGGTTATGGAAGCAGAACTGGCAGTTGAGAAGGCATCTTCGAACCAGGCAGGTAAGGACAAAAGTGTCTTAAAGTCTTCATTTGCCGAGCAACTTTCCCGTGCCAAAGAGGAGATTAGGAGCCTGAAGCCTTTGTTGGACCAGAAGGAGGTGTACTCTGGCGAACTTGTTCAATTTCTCACCCAAACCCAAGAAGACCTCTGTAACTCTTCAGAGAAGGTCCAGTTTTTGGAAATATCCATCGCTCCTTTATAGGCCTCTCATGATGCTGCAGTGGCTGAAAGAGCTGAGCTAAGAGTTGAAGCTGAACAATGGGAGAAAGAATACAAGGCTCTTGAAGACAAAGAATCTGTCGATGTTAGCTGGGCTTATTTGAATGCCCGTCTTGACACATTGATGGAAATGGGCCAAGAGGGTTTTGACTTGGAAGCCGAAATTGCTAAAACCAGAGAGACGATTGAGAATTCTCAGCAAAGTCAGAATTTCTCTTCACTTGAGCTGAGGTCCCTGTTGCTTGTGTCTTGCCATCTCAAGACACTCCTCCTGCCAGTGAAGACAAATGCCCATCTAGTGAAAAAGTTTAAGGAACTTGGTTCTTTATTTTTATTTGCAACAATTGGTGGTTACCCCCAGTCCCATTGGAGGTAAAGTTCAATCATTTGTAAGTCCCCAACTGACAACTTAGGGGAAACTTTTGTATAAATAAATTAGGCTTAGACTAAGTTAATACTTAGTTTTTTTTCCCACTGTATATTAATAGTAATATCGGCATGACTTTCGATTCCTTTGAGTTTTTGTTTTCACTCTTAAATCTTTGCATGCTTGCTTTTTGAGGTTTTTGGTTTACCTCTGAGTTTTTGACTGTGCATTTTAAAAAATGCTTAGATTTTTCGTACCTTTTCTTAATAGGCACGATTTATAAAAGAGGGCCCTTTTTTATGACATTTAATGAAGAAGACGTCTCAACTTTATAATGGTGTAAATGTACAAAAGAGAGATAGGAATTTCACATGTTTTTCTTTGACAATGTTATTAAGAAAGTCTTTGTATTGTTTCGAACTATCACAACATCTTACATGTATTTGTGTATCGTCCATAACTCCTTTGCAATTGTTTTTCTTACAACATATTTGGTATAAACTTGTACTCGTAATTGTTTTTCTTTTGTAACAGCTTTTTCGAATTAATACAAGGGTATAATTATTTTCATTTATAACATTTTTTTGAATACGGGTATGAATTTTTGACCGTAACTGTTTTTGTTTACAACAATTTTTGAATATGTACAAGGATAATGTAATTCTCATTCGTAATTGTTTTTATTTACAACAGTTTTTGAATAAGTACAAGGATATGCATTTTTATCCGTATCTAATATTCTGCCCTTAACCTAAACATTCGTTTACATTTACGAATATGTTTTTTTGAAGGTTTGTGAATCAGGTTTGTGTTTTTTGTCTTTGGCTCTTTGATTTTGCTCATAGTACTTGACTTGTTGGGAAGATGGATCTTCAGGCATGAGCTTTGACTTTTTTATAGTCCTCTTTGCTTCTTCTTTTACTTCCACACTGTGTAGTCCCCCAAGTGTTTGAGCTTTGAAGAATGAAATCCCGAGCACTTGACTATTCCTTCCTTGTGGTCCTTTTCCTGAAAAAGAAAAGCACATGGGACTCGAAGGTATATAGTTTAGATGATGACTGCTTAACCCTTTAAAAACGTCCATCATAAAGCTGTAACCCTAGACAGGATATTCAGTACTTCCTCGTGTGTATGCAGGCCTAATATCATCATCTGGTGATGGGTTAGCTTTTTTCCTATCGGTAGCTCGTCAGGCCAGTTTCCCTTGGCTTTTTCCAACAGTTTCTTTAAGTTGTTGACAATGACTTTGTTTGTTGACTCGGCTTGCCCGTTAGCCACGGGGTGATATGGTGATGAAGTGATTTGCTTGATTTGCCAGCTTTCGAATAATTCTGTGATTTGTAAGCCTATGAATTGTGGGCCATTGTCACATATGATCTCCTTTGGTATTCGAAAGCGGCATATTATGTGTCGCCATATGAAACTTTTCACTTCTTTCTCCCGCACTTGTTTAAAAGTGTTTGCCTCCACTCATTTTGTGAAATAATCAGTTAATACGAGTAAGAACCATACCTTTCCTTTAGCTAGGGGAAGGTGTCCCACTATATCCATGCCCCATTTCATGAATGGCCATGGTGATACCACTGGGTGGAGTAATTCTGTTGGCTAGTGCATATTTTTGGCATATCGCTGACATTTGTCGCATTTAGCTACGAAGCTCTCAACATCTTCCTCCATTTTAGGCCAATAGTACCCTGCTCTGATTAGGGTTTTGACTAAGGATCTTGCTCCTACATGGTTTTTGCAGTGTCCTTCGTGTACTTCCTTCATCGCGTACTCCTTTTGATTAGGTCCAACGCAATTTTCTAGGGGACCTCCAAACATTTTACTATATAAAGTTTCACGAACTAGGCAGTATCGCGCAACTTTCCGGCGGAGTGATTGAGCTGCTTTTCTATCTTTAGGCATGATGCCGTTCTGCAAAACGTTTACAATTTCGTTTCTCCAATCCCAAGTTAAATTGTTAAATGTTACCTCATTTTTTCCTGGTAGATTGCTGAATGACATAGGTGTATGACAATTGCATTGTATTTATTTTTTACGTCGGCAACTACTGTGAGGTTAGCTAATGCATCCGCTTTTGCATTTTCCTCTCTGGGTATTTGCGTAACTTTCCATGACTGGAAATGCCTTGCTAGGTCTCGTGCATTTTCCAGATATTGTTGCATTCGAGCCTCTCTTGCGGTATAAGTCCCCTGCATCTAGTTTGCCACTAGTTGAGAGTAACTTTTGATCACGATTTGCTCAATTGAGAGTTCTCGTGTCAGTTCAAACCCTGCAATGACAGCTTCGTACTCTGCTTCATTGTTATTTATCAAATAACATTTAATGTCTTGTCGTATCTTTTCACCCGCAGGTGATATTAAACAATTCCCAAGTCGGCTCTTTTTATGTTAGAAGAGCCGTCAGTAAATAGGGTCTAAATTCCTGGATTAGCCCCGTTGAAGAGTTGTAACTCTTTTTCCACTTCGGGATTATGCTACTATTAAAATCAGCGACATCAACTAAAATCTGAGACTTTATTGCAGTCCTAGGCTGATATATTATGTCATGTTCACTTAATTCTATTTCCCATTTAGCTAATCTCCCTGATAACTCTTGTTTATGCAAAATATTTCTTAGTGGATACGAGGTCACAACAGTGATTGGGTGACATTGAAAGTATGGTCTCAACTTTCTAGCTGCCATGATTAGATCTAAGGCTAATTTTTCTAGATGAGGATATATAGTTTCAGTATCTAATAAAGACTTGCTTACATAATAAATCAGAGATTGTTTAATTTTGTCTTCTCTTACTAGTACTGCCATCACTGCCATTTCTACTATGGCAAGATAGACATACAACCTCCCCCCTTTTTTGGTTTAGACAGCAGCGGGGGTTTTGATAGATACGGCTTCGGATCTTTGAGAGCCTGTTGGCATTCTTCAGTCTATTCGAACTGATTCTGCTTTTTTAGAACTGAGAAGAATTTAAAACTCTTCTCCGAAGACCTGGAGATAAATCTTCCTAAGTCTGCAATTCTTCGTGTTAGTTTTTTAACTTCTTTTTTGCTCGTAAGTATATCAGGTATTTCATCAATAGCTTTAATCTGAGCGGGGTTTACTCTATACCCCTATTTGATATAAGGAAACCCAAAAACTTACCTGATTCAACGCCAAAGGCGCATTTTTCTGGATTTAGTTTCATGTTATACCTGCGCATGATTTTGAAGGTGATTGAAAGATGATGGAAATGATCATCCTCTTGAGTTGATTTTACCAGCATATCATCAATGTATACTTCCATGGTTTTCCTCAGATGTTCCTGGACCATCTTGGTCACTAGCCTTTGATATGTGGCTCCAGCATTTTTCAGGCCAAAAGGCATGACTTTGTAACAATAAGTCCACTGTTTGTAATAAAGCAAGTTTTTTCCTCGTTTGAGGGATCCATTTTATTTGATTATAACCATAATATGCATCTAGAAAGCTCAACAATTCATGACCTGCAATGGCATCAATCATTTGATCTATGTGTGGTAATGGAAAGGAATCTTTGGGGCATGCTTTATTAAAATATGTGTAATCTACGCATACTCTCCATTTACCATTCTTTTTGGGTAGCACTACAGTATTAGCTAACCAATTAGGATATTTTACTTCACGTATTGAACCAATTTTCAAGAGTTTTTGTACCTCTGCATCGATCACTTGGTTCTTGAATGGTCCTTGCTTTCTTTTCTTTTGTTTGACAGGCACGAAGGATGGATCTTCATTTAGTTTATGAGTCATCACTTCCGGAGGTATACCTGTCATATCTGAATGGGGCCAAGCAAAACAATCTGAGTTAGCTTTTAAATATTCAATTAACTTACCTCTTCTTGTGGGGCTTATCCTCGTGCCTCTTTGCACCTTTTTCTCAGGCTTCTGCTCGAATAGTGGGATAGCTTCGAGCTTCTCAATAATTGTTTTAATATGCTCATTTTCTTCTGGCTCCTGAATGACATCGGGTCTGGAATCCATGTTCGTATGTATTGATGTTGCCTCTATGGTGATTTGGTTCACCTTCTCGTGGCTTACTTCTTCCGTACCTATTTGGGTTCCAATTTATTCTTTCGTACCTAATTGGGAGATTTCCTCGTCTTTTGACTCTTCTGCTACCTCTTTTTTGTTTGAGTGTACTACCGAATTTATATTCCTTGAGGCCTGATCGCCTCGAATCTGTTGAATTCCCCATTTGGAAGGGAATTTTATTACCTAGTGTAAAGTAGATAGTATTGCTTCCATGTCATGGATCCATGGTCTCCCCATGATTACGTTATAAGCCATATCGGTGTCAATGACTTGAAATTTTGTATTTTTTGATTACTCCTTCTGCATAGGTACTAAGCTCAATTTCTCCTTTTGTTATGATCGTAGATTTGTCAAACAAAGATAAGGCTCATGCTTTTGGGGTTACTCGATCCTCCATTAGCACTTCTTCCACAACTCTCAACAAAATGATGTTGACTGAGCTACCTGGATCAATCAACATTTTTTTACATTAGTGTCATGTATGAGTAGAGATATTACCAGACCGTCGTTATGAGGAAGCAGCAATCTGTTGCCATCTGCATTGTCGAACGTTATATTTTCTGCTTCCATGTCTTCATGAATCCGCTTCCCGTGTGTAATTGTGAATTTTTTTGTTCTTTTGTAGACTAATCCGTTCTCCTCATCTCCTTCGTGTATCACATTTATTGTTCTCTTTATAGATGGTGGTTTCAGGGGCTCTTTCATGTTCTTCGTATATGACTGTTTGCCTTTTTCACTAAACAGTTCTGTTAGATAGCCCTGTTTTAATAATTGTTCTACCTCACCTTGCAACAATCTACAATCTGATGTTATGTGTCCATGATCGTTATGGAATTCGCACTAGAAGTCTGGACTCCTTCTGTTTGGATTCGATCTCATTTCTTTGGGCCATCAAACTTTATCGCCCATGCTTCTCAGTACGTCAATTAATTCAGAAGTACTTACATTGAAGTTGTAGTCTCCGACTATTACATTACCTCTGTTCCATTCCTCCCAATCTTTTCTAGATCTTGAGGAGGATGAGTTCGTATCTCTATTTGATGGTCTATATTCCGACCTTGTTTTTTCAAACATGGAACGAGTTTCTCGTCCTGAAGGTCCCATATATGGATCGCACCTATTCTTACATGTTATCCTTTCTGGTTTAGAGCGTCTACAACTTGCTCAATCTTCAGCTTTTGATTGAGCAATGGTATCTTCTTGTATTCATAGCTTGGTGTTGTACCTGTTATAGACATTGTTCCGTGTCGTGGCTGGAATTCTCTCAAGCTTTCCTTGAGTCTTCTCGTGGCTTTTGAGCTTCTGTCATTTAAGTTGCTTGCAAACGCCATTGCTGCCCAATTGTCAGGTATCCTTGGTAGATGCATTATTTCTCGTTGAAACCTGTCTACAAATTCTCGGAGCAACTCTGCGTCTCCTTGTTTTATCTTAATATGTCTTCCATTCATTTTTTGACTTTTTGTGCACCAGAATGTTCTTTGATAAAAGAATCTACAAGCTCAACAAAAGAGTCAATAGAATTTTTGGGTAGAAGAAAATACCATGTTAGTGCTCCTTTGGTGAGTGTCTCTCAAATTTTCTTGACTAGTACTGATTCAATTTCTTTTTTAGTCAGCTCTTTTCCTTTTACTCCTATAGTAAAAGCATTTACATGATCACGTGGATCAGTTGTCCCGTCGTACTTGGGAATATCAGGCATTTTGAATTTCTTGGGAATAGGCAAGGGTGCTGCATTTGGCTTCCAAGGTTGTTGAGAATATCTATCAACATCAATGCCTTTGATAACAGGTGATACTCCAGGAATTTTCTCGATTCGGTCATTTTGTTCCTTCACCTGTTTCTGCAAGGTTAGTAATAAAGAGTGTAATTCTGGATTACTGGACATACCTGGTCTTGCTTCGAGGGACTCGTTTGGAGTGCCTCTACTTCCTGAGTTTGCTAGTCCAGATTTTGGATTTTCCACTATTGCGGTGTTGTTAGGAGGAGGTGTAGGTGATGCAGCTAGCAGTCCCCTCATGAAAGCTTGTGAGGCTTGAGCACATATTCACCAACCATTTGTTTTACAGGATCTTGTTATCCTATTTGTTCATTTCCATTGTGATTATTATTTTGAGTCGTAGATCTCTCTAGGGAATGTTCCCTTGAGCCTCGTGGGGAACCTGAAGGTGATGGAACTGGAGGTCCAATCCTTTGTTGGTTGTTGTCGTTGGCGTTCGACATAATTTATGGATTGTTGTTTGAGAAAAACAGAGATTATCAGTTTCCCGGTAACGGAACCAATTTATGTAACCAAAGAATTAGATTCTCCTCCAAAGTTATTTTAAGAAGAACACGGGTTTCTGATAACCAAAGAATACGCTAATAATTGTAAGTAAATTCGTAACTAAAAAGCAGAAAGATGCGTAAAAAGTAAGTATATTTCAACAGTAGTTTGAACATGTCCTTACATGTTATATGTTACTCCCGTTTATAGGGAATTTCTTAATATAACGTCTACTCTTTTCAGTGATTGAGCATTAATGGCTAATAATGGCATTAATGTAACGTTAGAATGATTAATCGTAACTGTTGCCTGAAGATTATGTAATGTTTTGGCTGATTAATTAAAGATCCCCGAATCTGCCCTTTATTCTGTCTTGATTCATTCTGACCATGTCTCTTCGCCTTCTCAATTAGGTTGAGATTCCCGTATCTGATTACCTCGTGGGTATGCTGTTCCGTTCCTCTTTATCTCGTACCTCTTCGTAAAGTCTCGTCCAGTTGTCATGTTGACATTGCTCCACATAGATTGCAGAGTCATCATAAGTATTACACGTGTGAAGCTCATTTTTACCAATACAGTGACATTATCCTAGTTTTAAAACCTGGGAATGTGTTCTAGACAATGCTTACCCAAGAGGACAACTTGAGCCGAGGTGGGAGCAACGTACCGAGAGCATGAAAGTCTACATCGGCCTAGTGGCTGATCCATCCTCGTTCTATTTGGAACGACATCTAACAAAAAAGCGGGCCACGCATATGTGTACATCATATTTTTAGAAGACTCAGAAGGGAGGTGTAGGAAGACAGTTTTAATACAATTCAAATAGTATCAAAGCGGTAAATGAGCGGCAATTAGCACATTAGGACCACAAACACAATGCTATGAACAAACAATAAATCCAAGTACAAATCACAATAAGAAACTCTAATTATTGAACCCTGAACCAGAGATTCTGGGTTCAATCCCCAGCAGAGTCGCCAGAGCTGTCACACCACATTTTTTCCGTAAGGGGGATATAGGGAGTTTTTTCTAATTTAAGTTGCATTATTCGAATTGGGATTATTTGATTAATTTATGATTCGCCACTTGGAATAATTATGATATTCCAAGTCACCGATTTATTTTAAAATCCCAAGTCGGGAAATTTGACTCCGTTAAAAGTCTGTGCAACCAGAAGACTGGGTAAGGAATTATGTTAACCTGTAAGAAGGTGTTAGACACTCCCGAATTTCGTGGTTTTTGCACGGTCTCTTAGAAATTTGTACTTGGATTAAATTGTTTAATTACTTTTTTAGGACCTATGTGTATTTAACTTTAACCGCTTTTACTTACTAAGAATGTTTGACCATGGTCACGCGAACATGTACCTTGGTATATTTTTGGCGTCACAACTATGTCATGTGTGCGTGTACATAATTGTAATAATTAATTCGACTATGAGCACCTAAAGTTATGCTTATGTATCTTAAGCTAAATATCCTATGTCGTGTGACTAAGTGTAAAGGTTCAATACTATGTGATATATTTGTTTATATTTAAATGGAGGAAGCTTATGTATTAATTCTCCATTGGATCTATATTCGACGAAGCTTAGGGCCTGATAAAGGCGGAGTCCAAATAGACTCTGGCCGAAGATAATATTGTCCATTATTTAGACCAGCTATTGAATTAATTTGAAAGGACTTTTGGCATGTTTGAGTCTAATTGACTCTGGCCTAATGCATATTTCAAAAGCAGCTAAATGAATTTAGTCCAAAATGATTTGGGCCTAGTGATCATGGAGTCCAAATGACTCTGGTCCAATTAAGCATTCAATCAAGTAAACACATTTAACTCAGAAAGATTTGGGCCTAATAATGAGTCCCGATGGCTATGGCCCAATGTTCATTTTATGACAACCAAATGAAATTAACTAAAGAAATTTTGGCCTGGTGATAATGAGTCCAAGTTACTTTTTCCCAATTTGTATTTGTTTGAACGAGTTTAATGTTTGTAACATCAATTGCAAATTTTTTCTTACTGTTTATCTTTTAAAACAGAAGTTAAAGGTATTTTGGAACGCAAACAAAAAAAAAACTGGTTAAATTTGATGATTCTCTTTACTAATTGCCTAAGTCTTATATTTCTTATATTAACTTATGTTAAAGTGATAGGTTTGAAACTCATTTGTATTTGAAAACCTTAAAATGTAAAGGCCTTTAATCAACTCATTTTATTTAGCAGTAAATCAGAATATAATTCCATGAACCTAATTGGTTTTGGATCTAAAAATGTATTATTGTAACTATTTAGCTTACTTGTAAAAATCTGGTTTATCGTGATTTTAAACTAACAGCAATCAGAATAACTATGTTTGATAGTTTAACGACATATTAAAGCTACCAAGTAACGCATTACATGAGAGGATATAATATAAAACAAAAGAAAATTATTACATCTTACTAACATGGACAGTGATAACAAATCTGCCTACTACTAATCTAACCAACTTTCTAAAAATATGTTTTTTCTTGTTTTTACTATTCCAGCGTACAAATACTATGACTACCTAAAGATTTAAACGAATTTTATAATTTTTAGAACACTTTTCCATGAAGCTACTATAACTTGAATGATTTAAAAAGTGGAGATAATTAAACCTAAAATGATTTTACACACAACTCTCAACCAAACAACACCAAACACATGATTCATGCAGTGCTTAGATAAAGTAGATATTCTTGATAACCCGTAAAATAAAACTTTACATTGTTAAAAAGAAAATATCTTGATAGTAGCAAGTAAACAAACAGACAAGAAAATAAGACTCTTAATGTCACGACCCAATCTTTCCCTTTATTGTGTATCGTGATGGAACCTAGTCTTAAGGACTAGGTAAGCCTAACATTTACTGACTAACAACAATAATAAAAAAATCTGACAGTCTTGATATAGAAATTCTTACAAAATTTAAAATTTCCCAAAACGGTAGTACATGTCATAAGCTCTACAGAGTTTGCTACAACTTCTAAATACAACTGTTTTGAAATGAGTAAAAACAGTTGAATAAAAAGTAAGAAGGTAACTCCGAAACCCGCAAACGGAACAACAGGTTTACCTTGAGTCATCTCAGCAAGGATCCACGCAGATACTAACGATCAATACCTGGATCTGCACAAAAATGTGCAGAAGTGTAGTATGAGCACACCACAGCAGTGCCCGGTAAGTATCAAGACTAACCTCGGTGAAATAGTGACGAAGAATAGTCAAGACATCGGCTGGTCTAATAAATTGAACAAGCATAAGTATAGGAATGATAGAACATGACATCTATCTAATGACTGCACAATATGGCTAACAACATAGCAACTACAATAAGGAAGGAAAAACAACAAGTAATAGCGGAACAACATAATAAGACACAAAAGGATAGACAGAAACACAAGCCAAATCCGAAAATCACAATACATTAAAGGAAAATAGTAACTCAGCACTACAATATTTTCCACATTAGTCCTTAGCCAACAACCCCAATAAATCAGTCAAATCCTTCAACTGTAAAATTTCACCCGTAAGTTTTTAAATTGAGGTCTTTAGAATGAAATCCTTTCCAATGAGAAATTCTTTTGAAATATACATCCTTCAAATATAAACTTTTCAAATAAACATCTTTCAAACATAGTTCTTTCAAGATAATTACTTTTCGAGTATGAACTTCCCAAATAAATGTCCTTCGAACACTGTTCTTTCAAGATAAATGCTTTTCAAATATACTTTTCAAATAAGTGTCTTTCAAACATAATTTCTTCAATATAAATGTTTTTCAAATATACTTTTCAAATAAATATTCTTCAAACATAGTTTCTTCAAAATAAATACTTTTCAGATACCACTCTTCAAGTAAATATCCTTCGAGTATAGGTCACCCTTTGACACCTAAGCATATAGGATTAAAAGCTCTGAACACAGATATATCAACAGGGAAATCTACAGGGATCCCCTCCCGTAGTCCCGAATTTATTATGCAGTAAAGGGGGATCTACCAGAATACATCCGTAGTCCCAAAATAAATATGCAGTACAAGGGGATCTCCTGAAATACGTTCCGTAGTCCGAATTGTAAATATGCAGTAGGACCAACAAAGATAACAACTATAGCACGACAAAATCCTCGTACATCACCACATCAAGTACAAAAACAACAATGACAGTAATGCAATGTACGACAAGTAAATCAACTCAAGAACTTTAAATGACAAAGAACGGTAAAACTCATTCACAAGGAATAACCACAGTAAATAATGCTCGACGCAAGGAGAAAAACTTAACAAGAGTAAGAAAAGAATGTAGCAACGATTCCACAATATTCAAGTCAACAATAACAAGCCAACACAAGTCAAATAGTCCCAAAAAAAGGAAAGTCATCTAAAGTAGAGGTTATCTAAACTACCTTTAAGGTTGGGCAATTACGAAAGATTTCAACAATTCAATTAAGAATAGACAGCAGAAGATAATCGTAACTCCAATTAAGGCTAAACAATTATAGGATGAGATAATAGTAATTTCAATAAAAGATAGGAAGTTTATGAAAAATATATCATGAAGGTAAAAGAGGTAAAATCTGTAGTTAAGTCAAATAAGCTTCAATTGGACGGTAAGAGGGAATCCTAAGGCAATTATCTTTAATTAAAGCACGTAGAAGTGAAACTAGCAAGTAGGAACCCAACGTATCAAGAACGACTTCATACACGGTAAATATAAGGACCTGAGAACCCTAAAGGCCAACTCCACAAATAAGTCTGAGCACGCACTCGTCACCTCACGTACACGGACTACAACCAACATAGAAGACTCAAATCCTAGGGGTAGTTCGCCCACACAAGGTTAGGCAAGATACTTACCTCAAAGACGACGACCCGGTACTCAAATTAAACTCCTCGGGTGAAAAGGCCTCCGGACGGCTCAAATCTAACCAAATTAACTTCAATGCACAAATAAAACTCATAAGACACTATTCCGGATCATAAAGTCTAAATCTTTAACAAAATCCAAAAGTCAATGCAAAATTTGACCCTCGGGCCCGCATCTCGGACCCTGACAAATTTGACAAAATACGAACACTCATTCCAATATGAGTTCAACCATACAAAAATTACTAAATTCCGATACCATTTCGTCCCTCAAATCATGATTTTTCATTTTAGAAATTTTCTTCAAAAAACCAACACTTTCCTCAACCAAAAACAAAATTTAATGATAAAAATGAAGGTAAAATCATGGAATACATTAAATAATTCGTGAAGAATAGTTACCCAATCAATTAGCTTGAAACCCCCAAAAGTGACTCCCATATCCGTAGTTCAAAACTCAATATGAAGAAAAATAGCCAACCCTCGAGTTATAAGAATATGCCAGGACTTCCGCACCTACGACAAAATTAGTCGCTTTTGTGCAACCACAGGTGTGCATTACCAACCGCACCTGCGCTCCACTCCGCTTCTGCGCTCAAGGATCCGCTCCTGCAGCGCCGCACATGCGCTCCAATTCTCCACATCTGCGAAGACTTCCCAGACCAACTTTTCTCGTACCTGCGCCTCCTCTTTCTCCCCTGCGACCATCACATCAGCACCCAAGGTCCGCATGTGCAATTACACCAGAACTCAGACCTCTTAAACCCATGGAAAACCATCTGAAACTCATCTGAAATGCACTTGGGACCCTCAAGACCCCATCCAAGCATACCAAGAAGTTCTATACCCTAACACGGACCCGCTCGAGGCCTCAAATCACATCAAACCACGACGAAACTACGAATCGCACCATGAATCGAGCTTATGAACTTATAATCTTCCAACTTCTAAAACTCTTGTCGAAACCTATCAATCAACCCGGAATGATGCCAAACATCGCAGACAAGTCCCATTTTACATTACAGATCTTTTCCAACTCTTGGAATCACATTCCTACCCCAATATCATAAAAGTCATCTCCATTTTCCAAACATCAAATTTTTCGACTTTTCGCCGAATTGCCTCAAATTACTCTACGGACCTCCAAATCCAAATATGGACGCGCGCCTAATTCTAAATTCACCATACGGAGCAGTTGACATTATCCAAAACTTATTCTAAAGTCGTTTACACAAAAAGACAAATTCCGGTCAAATTTCACTGCTTAAGCTTCCAAAACTAGAATCCTTCTTCCAATTCGACTCTGAATCATCCGGTAAACGAATCCAACCATGCACGCATGTCGATATACATAATGTGAAGCTGCTCAAGGCCTTATGTGTCACGACCCAAAATCAACTAAGGTCGTGATGGCGCCGAACACCACCGTCAGGCAAGCCAATCATTAATAAGTTGAAATAAATTCCTGTTTTAACATTTATGAAAATCATTACCTTTCACTTTATTACATAATAACTAAATAAAAATCCGTTAAGTAAATTGCCACGACCCAAATTCCCACATGGGCCGTGATGGCGCCCAACAAGGTTAGGCAAGCCAACATAAATTACACTAAGTGTTACCCTTCCCATTTGATTAATTATTCCAACGTTTACCAGTTTTAAACAATTACTAACATGATAATACCATGTGACATAAAAATAAAGTTGTCTGATACATGAGCCAAAAGATAAGCATATGTATAAATATACAGCCCAAAACCCAAAATATACTCTACGTGTATGCCAGGAACTAGTGTCACGAGTATCACGGGCAAATATCTGAATATACAAGAATAACATATATATACAAAATCCCATAGTCTGAATGAAATAGACGGGGAAATGAAAAAGCAAACTTTGGGGTGCTGCCAGAGATCGTCAGGAAGAGCAGCTCACCGCGAAGTCGAATCAGCCCAAGTCAATATCTAACACCGGCCTGATAATCAGATGTACCAGCCTTCTAACCTGTACAGTCAAGTACAGAAGAAGAAGTGCAGCATGAGTACATAATAAATATGTACCCAGTGAGTATCCCGCCCAAGCTCGAAAGAGTAGTAACAAGAGGTCGACTAGGTACTCACTAAGGTCCAGCAATATAATATATGACGAAGTATGGCTAAAGCAATAGGCATGGGAAACAGTGAGCAACAAATATTTAGCAAATAATGAAAACCAGATAATAACTGAAAAGGGACAACAAGGCACCAAAATCTTCTCTTAACCAATACCTGACACTCCAATTTTTATTAAATGACTCAATAACTCAAGTGATCATACAGATACTATAACAAGACAACCGGCCGGAGTCAGAAGGGTGGTCATAGGGACTGAGGTCATAAGCTATCCCACGATCGCGAATCATACATGCGACTCGTGTGCTGACTCGACTTAATAAGCTACCCCACGATCGCGCATCATCCCTACGACTCGTGTGCTGACTCGATATAATAAGCTATCCCACAATCGCGCATCATCCCTGCGACTCGTGTGCTGAATCGATATAATAAGCTATCCCACGATCGCGCATCATCCCTGCGACTCGTATGATGACTCGATAATAATAACAAGCTGACCCACGGCCGCGCATCATACTTGCGGCTCGTGTGCTGACTCGATATCACGTGTGTATATATATATAAGTACATGAGTATACCAACTCAACAGTGAACTCAACAGGACTGTGTCAATACCACAGATATCCATCTGGGATCTAAATCATAATGTTTCATGTTTCCATATAACCTCAACAATAATTTCAAATCTTAACACATAACAGGTACAAATAAGGCACATAGTGGCATGCTCGTGAGTCCTAAAGCTACCCGACATTGCAATATAGTCGCCACATACAGACTCTCGTCACTTGGTACGTACGCGGCCCCCACAACATGTATACATAGCAAACAAGGAACCTATGGGGACATTTCCTCCTTACAAAGTTAGAAAGGAGACTCACCTCGCGACGAAACCACCCATCGGATCAAGGATGTGCCCGAATCTCCGAAATCTACCCTCGACGGCTCGCAACTAGCTAAATATAGTTTAATGACATCAATGCATGCTCAAAGTAGGGAAATTATTCTAATTTACCCAAAATTCGACATTCTTGAGAAATTCCAAAAATCCAACCTCGGGCCCACATGCTCGGATTCCGAAAATTCTCGAATGGATCACTCACCTGAAGCCTAAGGATAATAATTACGTCATTTTTCTGGAATGCATGGCGAACATTGGGTGGTTTATGAAATTCTTAAGAACCCTAACTTGTACTACCCAATTCTTGATTTTTTGATGTTTTAGTAATCAATTCTAGTTGAATTCTATGTAAAGATTTAGGAAAATAGAGAGGAATTACTCACCTTAGCACTATATAGGTCGTGGGGGTGCTGCTCAAGCTTGGAGGCCCTCTAATGGAGTTGTGCAAGAGAAAAATGAAGAAAATCTCATTTTTTTTAACATTTAAAGGGGTCTGCCTACAGGGGTTTCCGCACCAGCGAGGAAAATGACCGCACTTGCGGAAAATGGCGAGGGGGCTGGGGATCGCACCAGCGGAAGTTTTTCCGCACCAGCGGACCGCCCCTGCGGAAAGGTTCCGCACCTGCGAAGGCTGGGGGCCCATCTGGATTTCTGCACCTGCGAGGCTGGGACCGCAGGAGCGATCCCGCACCTGCGGCTGGGCAACCGCACCTGCGGTCACACCAGGAATAGCTGCACCAGCAGTTGTTTTAGCTGGTTTTTGTCCTCGTTATGTGCGCGGGAGGCACCTGGGCCCACCCGAGCCCTAACCCAAATATACCAATGAGTCCCAAATCATAATGCGGACTCGCTCGAGCCTTCAGAACACCCAAAACAATGGTTAAACTCAAAATCACAACCCCAAACCCCAAGAACCAAACTTAGAAATTTTCAGTTTTCTAGACTTTGCTCACAACGCACTGAACCGACCTATACAACTCGGAATGACCTCAAATTTTGCAGGCAAGTCATAATTAACATAACGGAACCATTCTTTGTCCAGGAATTCTGTTCGAACCTCGATAACACAAAACACGTCCCAAACCAAACTATGAACTTAAGGAACTTTTTATTTCAATATTGGGCGCCAAAATGCCCCCGGGTCATCAGAAACCCAATCCGAACATACGCCCAAGTCAGAAATCATCATACGAAGCTACTGGAACCGACGAAACTCGATTCCGGGGTCGTTTACCCAAAATATTGACTGAAGTCAAACTTGGCCTTAAAGGCCAGCCTTAAGGAACCAATTGTCCCGATTGCACTTAAAACACATCTGAATCTCGGACCATCAGTCCCCGTAAGTCATAAATCATAAAATGCCGCTATGGGAAGTTTCATTTAGGGGAATAGGGTCCGATAATGCAAAACGATCTGTCGGGTCGTCACATTCTCCACCTCTTAAACAAATGTCGTCCTCGAACGAGTCTAGGATCATACCTGAAGTGCTGAATAAGTGTGGATATCTGCTCTGCATGTCCTCCTCGTACTTCCAGGTCGCCTCTTCGACTGGTTGGCCCCTCCACTGGACCTTTACGGCAGAAACTCTCTTGGACCTCGACTGGCGGTCATGTCTATCAACAATAGCAACTGGCTCCTCCTCGTAGCCTAACCTCTCATCAAACTGAATAGTGTTGAAATCGACCACATGAGAGAAGTCGGTGTGGTACCTCCGGAGCATGGATACATGAAAAACTGGGTGAACTCCTGATAAGATGGGAGGCAAGGCCAGCTCATAAGCAACCTCCCCAACTCGCCTCAACACCTCGAATGGACCTATAAACCTTGAGCTTAGCTTGCCCTTCTTCCCAAACCTCATAATACCCTTCATAGGAGAAACTTTCAACAGGACCCTATCTCTCTCCATAAATGATACATCACGCACCTTCTGATCCACGTAACTCTTCTATCTTGACTGTGCTATACGGAGTCTCTCCTGAATCAACTTCATTTTCTCCAAGGAATCCCTCACCAGGTCGATGCCATATAACTTAGCCTCGCCAGGCTCAAACCACCCGATAGGAGAACGATATCGCCGACCATACAAATCCTGAAATAGTGCCATCTCAATGCTGGACTGATAACTATTATTGTAAGCAAACTCGGCCAAAGGCAAGAACTGGTCCCACTGACCCCAGAAATCAATCACACATGCCCTGAGCATGTCCTCCAATATCTGAACTGTACGCTCTAACTGGCCATCAGTCTGAGGATGAAATGTTGTGTTGAGGTCTATCTGGGTGCCCATCTCACTATGCAATGCTCTAACAAAAGTGCGAGGTGAACTGAGGACCTCAATCTAATATAATAGACACTGGCAACCCATGCAACCGGACTATCTCCCAAATGTAGATTTGGGCCAACCTCTCAGATGAATGTTAGTAGCCACAGGAATGAAATGCTCTAATTTTGTCAATCTATCCACAATGACACCGCGTCAACCTTTCATGAAGTCCGAGGCAACCCAACCATGATGTCCATAGCAATGCGCTCCCATTTCCACTCAGGAATGGGCATCTGCTGAAGTAGGCCTCCTGGCCTCTGGTGCTCATACTTAACCTGCTGGCAATTAAGGCACCTAGTCACATACTCCACAATGTCCTTCTTCATTCGCCTCCACCAGAAATGCTGCTTCAAATCACGATACATCTTCGTAGCACCAGGGTGAATAGAATATCGAGAACTGTGTGCCTCCTCTAGAATCCTCTCCCTTAGGCCATCCACATTAGGAACACATAAGCGGCCCTGAAGTCTCAGAACACCATCCTCGCCAATAGTAAACTCCTTGACCCTACCCTGAACCACTATCTCCCGAAGCTCCGCCAAGCACGGATCATAGAACTGTTGGGCCTTAATCTCTCCCAGTAACGAAGACTGAGCAACCACATGTGCCACGACTCGATGAGGCTCTGAAAGATCCAATCTACGACTCGACGAGGCTCTGAAAGATCCAATCTCACCAAGCGATTGGCTAATGACTGAATGCTCAAGGCTAGAGGTCTCTCCTCCGCTGCAATATAATCCAAGCTAACCATACTCTCAGCCTTCCGGCTTAAAGCATCTGCCACCACATTAGCCTTGCCTGGGTGATAAAGAATGATGATGTCATAATCCTTCAACAACTCAAGCCATATGCGCTGCCTCAAATTAAGATCCTTCTGTTTGAATAAGTGTTGCAAGCTGCGGTGGTATGTATAAACCTCACAGGACACTTCATACAAACAGTGCCTCCAGATCTTAAGAGCATGAAAAATCGCCGCCAACTCCAAATCGTGCAAGAGTTAATTATTCTCATGAACCTTCAGCTGGCCTGATGCATAAGCAATAACTCTCCCCTCCTGCATCAACACGCACCCCAAGCCAACGCGTGAAGCGACACAATATACCGTGTACCTCCCAGAAACGAATGGCAATACTAGAACTGGCGCTGAGGTCAATGTTGTCTTGAGCTACTGAAAGCTCACGTCACACTCGTCAGACAATCGAAACGGGGAATTATTCTGATTCAATCTAGTCAATGGAGCTGCAATAGAAGAGAAACCCTCCACAAATCGACGATAATAACCTGCTAGGTCAAAAAAGGTCCTGATCTCTATAGCTGAAGTAGGGCGCGACCAACTCTGAACCTCCTCGATCTTCTGAGGATCAACCTTGATACACTCTCCGGATACCACATGCCCCAAAAATGCCACAGAATCAACCAAAACTCATACTTGGAGAACATGGCATATAACTTCTGTTCTCGCAAAGTCTGGAGCAGAACTCTCAAATGCTGCTCGTGCTCCCCCAGGCTACGAGAGTAAATCAAAATCTCATCAATGAAGCCAATGAAGAAGGAATCAATATACGGCCTGAACACCCTATTCATCAAGTCCATAAAGGTTGTCGGGGCGTTAGTCAAGCCAAATGACATCACCATGAACTCATAATGGTCATATTTCGTATGAAAAGCAGTCTTCGGAACATATAAATCATGAATCCTCAACTGATGATACCCTGATCTCAAGTCAATCTTAGAAAACACACGAGCACCCTGCAACTGGTCAAACAAATCATCGATGCGCGGCAAGGGATACTTGTTCTTAATGGTAACCTTGTTCAACTTGCGGTAGTTAATACACATCCGCATAGATCCGTCCTTCTTTTTCACAGATAGAACTGGAGCACCCCACAGCGACACACTCGGTCTGATGAAACCCTTAGCTAACAACTCCTCAAGCTTCTCCTTCAACTCTTTCGGAGCCATATTATACGGAGGAATGGATATAAGCTGAGTATCTGGGGCTAAATCAGTGCAAAAATCTATATCACGGTCCGGAGGCATGCCCGGAAGATTCGAAGGAAATACATCAGCATACTCTCGAACAACTGGCTCAGAATCAATCATCGGAGACTCGGCGATGGTGTCCCGCACATAAGCCGAATAGGCTAGACAACCTTTCTCGACCATATGTCGAGCCTTCAAGAATTAAATAACCCCGCTGGATGCGCTTACTGAAGAACCCCTCCACTCCATCCTAGGAGACCCAGGCATGGCTAGTGTAACCGTCTTTGCATGGAAATCGAGCATACATGATAAGGAGATAGCCAATCCATTCCCAGAATAACCTCAAAATCAACCATGTCGAGCAATAAAAGGTCAGCTCTGGTCTCAAACTCACAGAAGGTGATCACACAAGATCGATACACCAGGTCTACCACCACAGAGTCGCCCACAGGAGTCGACACATATATAGGAGATCCCATAGACTCTCGAGAGACATCCAGAAAAGGAGAAAATAAGGCTGAAACATATGAATAAGTGGATCCAGGATCAAACAGTACTGAAGCCTCTCTACCACATACTGAGATAATACTTGTGATCACAGTGTCTGTGGCCACTGCATCTGATCTGGCCAGAATGGAATAAAACCTAGTTGGACCACCTGAAGGCTGAGCTCCCCCAGAACGAGCTGGAGCTGACTGACCCCCCCTCCCCCCCTCCCCCGGACTGGCCTCCCCCTCTGGGACGGCCCCTGCCAACCTGACCCCACCTCTAGGCGGTCGAACTGCTGGTGCTGAAATTGCGGGCTGGTGACCCTGTTGTCACACCTCTTTTTTCTACTACTCCCGAATTAATGAAAGGGGTAATAAGGGAGTTTTTCCAATTAAAGTGACATTATTCGGATTTGGGATTTATTTTAGTTTCAGAGTCGCCACCCGAATTTTTTACGGTGTTCCGGGACACCATTTATTTATTGAAATCCCAAACCGAGGAAATTTTTGACTCTGTTTAAAAATGTCTGCGACCAGAAATCCGAGTAAGGAATTCTGTTAACCCGAGAGAAGGTGTTAGGCATTCCCGGGTTCCATGGTTCTAGCACGGTCACTCAACTGTTAATATTTGTCCTAATTATCTGATTATTTATGTATTTTTAAACTTATTGTGCTTTTAATATTTTTCACTTGTTAGCCACTTTCAATATTTATGGATTTATCTTGAAATAAGTCACGATGGCATGTACTTATTTGTTCTTGGACACATTATAACTACGCCAGATGAAATGCACCCGCAATTACAAAGTGTGATTTTATTATAGTTTGAAGTTGAAGACGGGGACATGATTTGTCGCAATCGAATGTAGATTACGTGGTCAAGACTATGGTCGTGACGGTTTTATAGTGCCTATTTGAGGATATGTTCGTTTATTCTTTATGCTTTCCATTTGAGTGAGCATTTTTGGTTTTTAAAAAAAAATTAATTAGGACGCTTATGGATTATCTTGGACAAGTTACGATGGCGTACACTTGTTGTTTTTTTTAGCACATGGCAAAAACGTCACATGAAATGCACCCGTGTCTGCTACGTGCATTTTATTAGTTGTTTAGAGTTAAGGGTCGGGGGCATGAGTTTCCACTCCCGAGTGTAGGTTAAGTTAATTTGAGGTAATACTCAACTTTTGTCAAGTTTCAACGTAAAGATGTTCATTCTACCTAAGCATTACCTAAAATGATGTTCAATAGCCTAAAAATCACATGTTCTGGGCTATGGCCTCATTTAAGTCCCAAATTGTATCACTTTAGGCCATCCTAATTAGGTCATTTGGACATGATTCGAAAAAATAGTTAAGAACAAACATGCTAACACATCTCACATCTATATGGTAAGAAATAAGGCAAATTTTGAATTGTGAGTATAAGGTTACATGTACAAGATTTCTTTACCATTTGATCTACTCCTATATACTAACAAGAGTACTTATACGCAGCTCATTGATCCAACATGGAATTTTGTCTTAAATTTTAAGTGACAGAACAAGCCTAAAAAAACTCAATTAAGCCATAGTTGCTTTTATTTAGAGCGGACAGTCTAAGAAAAGATCCATATTTTAGATTTTATCTTTTTGATAATTGATTTGAAAACCCATTTGTGTTCTGTAGTGAGAAATTTACTGCGGATTTCGTGAATGAAAACACTTCTCATGCTAATTCACAACAGAAGAGAAAAGGACTGGTTATAGATTGCTTAACACAGTTAATGGGTCTAACATTCCAGGCCCCATAGCCTGAAATTCAGACACTATCAGGCTCAATTGGGCCATGTTTACGAGTCTGGTCCAGCTCGGGTGACCTTGGCAGGTCTGGACCATCACTATTATAAGAATAAACGTTTCAGAATTAAGAAAAATACAACTGATCATAAATTTTATATAGTTCAGTCCATATTTACAACTAAAAAAAATGAAATGTATATAAAAGACTGTAGATATGCTATTACTATTACATTATTCCTAAACCATAGTAATACTGATTTTTACTAATAGCAAGAATAAAGAAGGGAAAACAAAACTAGTTATTACTCCTGTGCAAGTCAGCAGATATGTCCTTCAAAGACTAAAACCTGCATTTTTCAATGTTAATCTAAAATTATAAGCCCAAAGTTTAAGTACTTGGACAGTATTAACGACAGATCTTTGGGCATTTTATGAGACAAATCTAGCCATAAAAGGAAGTTAGATTCAACCTTAGTGATGCCATAGGAGAACAAAATATGTTCATGCCCTTTTACGGACTGAATCTAACCATAGAAAAGGTTAGATTCAAACCCAGTGATATCACTTTGTTTAGACTCTTTAAACAGTCATCTTTATGTCATGCAACAAATTTTAGCAAGCATTTATTCAAATACTTTGACTGCTATGGGCATTTTGAGGAGTGAATCCGACTATTTTGTTACTTCAGATTCACTTTCCTAAAGCTCCTTCTTATTACACATTTATATCCTTTGAAGCATAATTTTCAGCAAAGCTAAACTACTGTTATGCACTATTAATGGGGTGAATTTGACTATTAGGAAGTCAGATTCATCTACCATAGTGCTAACTCAACACAATTCCAAACCATATAGAGGCTTGCTACTTTAGGCATTTTAGAGGATGAATCTGACCAATCAAAGGTTCAGATTCCTCACTCTAATGCCTTTCTTAATTACATATTTTATACCCTTAAAAAGGGTAAACTTCAACCAATTGTTTGTGCACTACTAAGGGGTGAATTTGACTATTAAGAAGTCATATTCATCTACCCTAATTCCAGTATCCTAAACTATCTAGAGACTTGCTTATAGAATCTCTTTATTGACCAAAGAGACTCAATCGAAAGCATATTTCTTCATTCTTATTGATGGAATCTGACCATAGAGAAGGTCAGATTCAACACCTTAATGCAACTTGTTTCCTAATATATGACCATGAGCACTTACCACAGTTATATACATATAATCTTAAGCAAACAATCATGCACCAACAGGAGAAATACTAACATCAAGACATTACCTATCACACTCACAGAGTCATTATCATGCCAATAAACATCTACGCAGTCACATCTAACAAAACAGGAACAGTAACTTCATTCGTCAAGAACAGCCAGTTTTGCACAGTGAGCAGAGAATGAGGATTCTAGTCAAAAAAATTTATTTAGAAGAGATGAACTGATACATACCTATAAAGAGAAAAACAGCAAAGAGACTTGACCAAACAAAGGTCAAGTATGAAAAATAACAGCAAGAAGGAAGAGAAATCAGCAGCAGCAAATAGAAACCCAAAGAAAACACAGTAGCCCAGCAAGAATTGATCCAGAATTCTTGAGTAAGAATGCTTAAAACTCCCAAAATCAGAGTCTAAAGTAAGAGTAGCAGAAGCTCAGAACTAGACCATGTATCTATGAACTTGATTCTAAGGGAAATCAGATTTCTTCTTTGTTTTTTTACTAATACTTTTTTTTGATATTTTGTTTATGAATCAGAAAATATTTTTGATTCTTTCTGTATTTTTCAGAATTTATTAGCAGCTAAAAGAAATTGCAAGAATGTTCTTTTTTTTTATCATCCAAAAAAATCCTCCTTGTCTAAAGGGAGGGGGGTATATTTATAGGAGACTTAGGAATGGGATATCCTTTTGTATATTCCTAAGTCATTAGGCTGAAGAGGGTACATGTACAGCTGTCCACCCTATCCTTTTGGGATAGCTGCTCCTTTCCAGAACATTCCAGCCTTACAAAAGACCTTTCTACCCTTAAAATCTGATTTCCTAATCCACATTACCTGTTGTACCCCTTGGAGTCCTTGAATTTACCATTGGGTAATCAAGGTTAAACTCACTTGGGTTATTGTTTAACTCTAGTTTCCTAACCCTAGCTATGTTCTTTAGTTAGCCATGAGTTGTTCTTAATTATGGTTGAGTCAAACTAGTTAAAGGTTAATTGATTAAATGCCTAAAGATAAGTTTCATACTAATTATCTATGTTTAAGTTAAAAAAAAAAGGTAGGTCAATCAATTTAATTCCTTAACTTAAACTAACTGATTTAGTTAAGTTAATCCAATTTTATTACCTAAAATCAGAGGCTTAACCAATTATTAAACCTAGGTTTAAATTAATTAATCGATCAGTTTAACTAGACTTAATTAAGGTTAGTCAACTCATTTTTCTTAACTTAGTCTAAATGATGTGTTCAGTTAATGAAACCTAAATTAATTATCTTAAACAGATTTTTAATACTTAGTTAATTGTCTAAGAGACTATCAACCTAAGTTAAACTAGTTAAACAAATGTATTTTAGGAGGTTATCACTAATTAGGGCAGCCTTGAGTTTAGGATTGAACTAAGTTAATTCATGGCCCTGCACTGGTTCAGATTAACTAGTAATAATCCTAAAAGAGCTAATAGCTCTTATGCATGACACAATTAGGAAGGAATCCTAAACTGATATTCACTTAACACTAAACAGAATCAACAATCAAGGCAAAAAAGGCGGAGATCAAGTTTCAGTTCAATCAGCACAAAACAATTCCAAATTATTATCTAGATAGGTAAACTAGATCATAGTTCTAATCATAATAACATGATAACATTGTTCTGATTATTATTTGGTTTCAGTTCAATCATCTAAATTCAAATCGCAATACAGGATATCACTGCTCTAATCAAGATTAAACAAATTGTCATTTTAGATTCTTCTTAGTCAATCTAGAGCAAGATAGTAACAGTCAAACAATGAGCGAGAATAGATGAAGAAAACAGAAAGAGACGAAGAAAACAGAAAGAGCCCTCAGGTATAGCACTGAAATAAGGATCGAAGGATCTATGATGACTGGAATGACCACTAGGAGAACCCTGAATAGCTGGAGGTCGATAGGAGCGCTCTGGCATGGCACTGAACTGGCGCCTAACTGCGACACCTTGGGGAAGCGGTGGAGGTGCTGCATATGAAGGCCTGCTGGACCGACCGCCTCCAAACTGACCCCTGCCCCTAGTTGTAGCACCCCTGAAATCACCTATAAATCTGGCCCTCTTGTCCTGCTGACCCTCCTCCCCGCTCCTCATTCGGTATCCCTCAATTCGTCGAGCTATCTCGACCACAAGCTGGTACGGGGTACCCATCTCCACCTCTCGAGCCATGGTGGACCTAATACCTGGATGCAACCCTGCCACAAACCTCCGAACTCTCTCAGCATCGGTGGATAATATCATCAGAGCATGGCGTGACAGCTCTGGAAAGCGGGTAATGAGAGGGATTTTGGGCCTGGGCAATTCTAGCCCAGGTCCGAATTTTGCCTATTCTACATCTAGTTAATTAACTCTAATTATGTTAACACCTAGTAAAATGTAGTAATTAATTCTAAACTCAATTTGCCTGATTAAGGTTAATTGATAAGTTAATTAAGAGTGAACCAATTAATTTAAAAACTTCTAAACACTCAAAGGGAAAGTTTCACAATTTTGTTAAAAAGAAATAATCAAATCAAGACATTAACATTAACATACTTTATATTAAACAATTAGATTTATTTAAACGATAACTAAGCTTACATGCTTAATCATGCCATTTTAAATTATTTATGTATTTAAATGACGGATTATTGATATATATTGTAAAGAAATAAACTGGCAAATATAAAAAATTCAATAAAAATCTGTAAAACTAATTAATTTAGTGAGATTTATAGGATTATACGATAGGTAAAAAATCACGTGCTCACAGCTTCCCCTCTTTGTTCGGAAACACGAAGAGTTTCCGGGCAAAGACAAAGTGAGCGACCATAAACGACTTTACCCATCCGTATATTCTATTGTGAAGCGTTTTTGAAAGGTTTGACCGACCCCTGCTTCAAATGTTTCCTACATATCCTCGGCTATAAAGGAATCAGGTTAGTGTAGTTCTGGAAGTTTTGGTAGCTGGGACTACCGAGTAACTGTGGTTTCACCGCGGTTGCTGCTGTTACTGCTGCTGATCTCTTTATTACACCCAAGTACAAAACAAAGGACTAACTAAAACCTATCAGCTGCTAAATTACAAGACTCCTATCTAGAACTTGGTCTTGAGTCTTGATCTTTTGCTGACTCTGACCTGCATCCTGATGCTTATTAGTCGCAGGTGCTGGTTTTGTCTTGTAGTTCCTCGGATCAAATCAGGACATACTGAACGGATGACTTCAATCTCGTCCTGAATAGTCCACATTTTCCCCGTCTGTGCACTTTTGGATTCAATCTTCTTTTTCTTCTTTTTTTTGTTTTGTTATATTGGATCGAAATTATTCTTTGGTCGTCTCGAGTTCCAATGTTATAGAAACGTAATCTGCACAAAATCAAAACAAACGAACGGAATTTTCTGCCCCAGTTTTCACTAGAAAAATTTAGTGAGTTATTGTAATAAAATCTATGCTATTTTATTATTGAAAGTAATAAAAGGTCGGGACCTGTGTACCCGGAGTGAATGCCGACTAGGGAGGTGGTTATCCTATGCATAAAAGGTGAAATCAACTAGGAGTTAGAGACCTTATGCTGGAAAAGATCGACAGGTGATGATGTAGTCAAGAAGAGATCACCAGGTTATGCCGGTGTCTGAGGAAGGATCAACAGGTTATGTTGTTATCACAAAAAAGATCACTGGGTTATGCCAATGTCTGGATATAATCAACAGGTTATGTTATTGTCAGGAAGATCACCAAGTTATGCCGGTGTCTGGGGAGGTCAACAGGTTATGCTGTTGTCTGGGGAAAAGAAATCACTGGTGTTATGACAGTGTCTGGAGGAGAAACGATCACCGGGTTGTGCTGGTGTCTGAAAAGGTCAACAGGTCATGTTGTTGCCTGAAAAAGAGATCACTGGGTTATGCTAGTGTCTGAAGATGATCGACAGGTTATGCTGTTGTCAGGAAGATCACCAGGTTATGCCGGTTTCTGAAGAGGTCAACAGGTTATGATGTTTCCTGGGGAAAAATCAACAGGTTATGTTGGTGTCTGGAAAGGTCAACAGGTCATGATGTTGCCTGAAAAAGAGATCACTAGGTTATGCTAGTGTATGTAAAGGTCAATAGGTCATGTTGTTGCCTGAAATAGAGATCACTGGGTTATGCCAGTGTCTGAAGATGATCAATAGGTTATGCTAGTCAGGAAGATCACCAGGTTATGCCGGTGTCTGGAAAGGCCAACAGGTCATGCTGTTGCCTGAAATAGAGATCACTGGGTTATGCTAGTGTCAGAAGATGATCAACAGGTTATGCTGTTGTCAGGAAGATTGCCAGGTTATGCTGGTGTCTGGAAAGGTCAACAGGTCATGTTGTTGCCTGGAAGAGGGAGTGATCAACAAGTTATGCTGTTGTGAGAAAAAGAAGAGATCACCAGGATATGTCGGTGTCTGCTTGGGTGCGGGACCCTATGTTGGCATCAACTGAGGACTGGGATATCCTTGGTTGGAAAATGTTTGGCTAGGGGTTGAGGACCGTGTGCTACTTTAGGGTTGCATCATATTCAACTTCATTTATTCCTTTTTTATATATATGCGGGAAAAGATTTTTTGTAGGAAACTTCCCTTTCTTTTGGATTCAATGTTGCAGAGCTCCTTCTAGCTCTTGCGCAATTCCTTTTGATGGCACCTGCTTTTTGCACGGTTGCTTTTTCACCTGTTTTCCTATTTTTCAAACAAAGAACGATTTGTTAGTTTGAAACGGTGGTTGGTTTTGTAGCTTTGATTTTCAACTGCTTGGTCTCAGTTCTTTTGATGAAGATCTCAACCACTTGCTTGCCTGTTTGCTTGCTGGGGGTTTGGTTTCATCTCTAATCCCGGGGGCCTTGGCTTTCCAGATTTTTCCATGGCGATCGGTCACGTGGGACCCAACATTTTACTCTGCCTTAGTAAGTTTTTCACTTGCTTTTTTTTTTTGGATTTCCAGAGTATTGGGGGGGAGTTTTGGACCCTCAAATTCTGTTGCGACGACTAGTCGCATGGGACTTAACCTTTCCAACTTAATTTTGCCTTTATTGGCTTTTCATTCCTGACTTTTCTTCCAACTGTAACTTTAGGTCATTTGGGATATTTCAGCTTTTCAAACCCTGCCAAGATAGTTAGCCATGTGGGAATCAACTTTTCAACTTCATTCGTCTTTCTAGGAACTTTAATTTGATTTTCTCCTTTCAAGGGTTTTAAGTTTGAAGTATCGGCCGCTACTGCCAGTCGAGATCGACTCGATGCCTCTGACGAGGCTGGGTGCCTTTTGCATGTTAGCCCGTGTCAAATGAGAGCCCCGTAAATCAGTCTTGCCATCTTTCCTTTGCCTTAGTTTCAGGAAAAATTTAGACCGAAAGAGATTCAAAAAGAAAAATAAACGATAGAATGGACAACGAATTTAAACAAAAGGTGTCCCTTTCAGGGAAAGGGAAGAAGGACTTATCTGTAGTGCATGCAAGCTTCAATGAACATGACATGCCCTTTGGACTGGATGCCCGATCCGTGTAAACCGTCCGACTCTAAGAAATTCATCACAACTATCACCTCGAGATTGAGAAACCTTGCCCCAGACTGTATCCATATCATTGATCCATTATCCTTTTCGATTAGTGGCGCCCTTTGCGGGTTTTCACCGACTAACCTCTCTCATTTCTCTTCTTACCGTCACCTTGTAGTGCTCTTTGCGAGTTTTCACTATCAAGACTCTCATTTTTAATTTCTCTACTCACCGTCGCCTTACAGTGCATGTGTGGGTTTTCACCGATAAAACTCTCTCATTTTAATTTCTCTCATTGCGTGTATCAACTCCAAACAACTGTATCCTCTAATTTTGGACATCTTTGTCGACTGATCAGAAGGACTTGAACAGGGTTTTGATGCAAATAAATTGTATTGAATTAAAACTTTGGAACCCCTCCGGTGACACATTGTTGAATCTTAACACTTGCCCCAGCTTAAACTCTTGGGGAAATATGAATTTTTATTTTGGTGTGACTGAACCCCAGGGAGAGGCTGCCTACGTATCCTTTCGGAATCAAGTCGAACGTAGTTCAGGAAACCTTTTTTTTTCCAACATTTCTCTTTTTTTTTCTCCAATAACACTTTCGGGTTCCAAAGAGGGGAATCAAAGAAGAGTAACCAGTTCAAAGGGTTTGCAAAAGGGTTAATGTTGTTTGGGTAGCGAGAATGAAAGCCTTCGTCATCCCAACCAGAGAACACTTGCAAATAGAGGATCAGACATAGTACCTTTTGACGGCATCTGTATTGATATCCGTTTCGTAGTCATTTCCTTTGATGTCCCCTAGGTATAACGCTCCTTTTGGTAGCAATTTCCTTATGATGTATGGACCTTTCCAAGTTGGGGCGAATTTTCCTTTCGCTTCTTCGTGGTGTGGGAGGATACGTCTTAAAACGAGTTGCCCTACTTCGAAGTTCCTAGGTCGCACTTTCTTGATCTAAGCGCAGGCCATTCTTTGCTGGTATAATTGTCTGTGGCACACTGCGGCCATTCTTTTCTCATCAATCAGAGTTAATTGCTCCAGTCGGGTCTTGACCCACTCATTGTCTTCAATTTTTGCTGCGATAATAAGTTGAAGGGAAGGAATTTCGACTTCAGCGGGTATTACGGCTTCAGTTCCATAAACCAATAGGTAAAGGGTAGCTCCAACCGATGTACGCATGGTCGTGTGATATCCCGACAATGTAAAAGGCAACTTTTCATGCCATTGTCTGGATGTTTGAATCATTTTCCTGAGAATTTTCTTGATGTTTTTGTTTGTTGCTTCAATGGCGCCATTTGCTTTGGGCCGGTAAGGGGTCGAGTTCCCGTGTGTTATCTGGAACTATTCACATACCTCCTTTATCAAGTTACTGTTTAGATTCGTTCTTTCTACCATACTATCTATATATTAGATTATAGCCCCCTGGAATAAAATAAAGATAGAGGCTGCATTTGATATGGATCTTTTGATATGGATCTATAGATCAATCTACAATATTTTTATCGGTAATGATAGTTTTTGGAATACCAAAACGACAAATGATATTAANGTGCCCGTTTGAGGCCCTTGGCTCGATTGGCCCAATGACATCCATTCCCCAAGAAACAAATGGCCAGGGTGCCGACATAGGATGCAGTTCTGAAGGTGGCGCATGGATTAGGTCACCATGCATTTGACACTTATGGCACTTCCAGACGAAACCGAAACAATCTTTCTCCATGGTCATCCAATAATATCCATCCCACAAGATTTTCTTCACGAGGACGTACCCATTCATGTGGGGGCTGCATACTCATGAATGGACCTCGCCCATGATCCTTTCGGCTTCTTTTGTGTCTAAATATCTTAACAGATTTAGATCGGGAGTCCTTTTATACAGTACTTCCCCACTTAGGAAGAAACTGCTAGCGAGCCTTCAGATGGTTCTCTTTTGGTCTCTGTTGGCCTGCTCGGGATATTCTCTTATCTCCAAAAATCTTTTAATATCATGATACCATGATTGGACATCGGGTTCTACTTCGACCGTGTTGCAATAACCATGTCTTTCCTTGATTTGGATCTCCAATGGGTTTATGCGAACATTACGCGGATAGGTCAGCATTGCAGCTAGGGTGGCCAGCGCATCAGCTAACTCATTGTGGCACTGAGGAATATATCTGAATCGACGACTTTAAATCGCTTACTAAGATTCTCCACATGCTCCCTATGGTTGAAATCAAGATTTCCCCTATCCCAATACCTTTCGCATTGGCTGCTCCATCGAAGAACATTTTCCAGGTGCCAGCGCCTTCCGAGATTACTTCGACGGAGTTGATCTCTTCATCCGGAAAATAAGTGCTCAAGGGCCGGTATTCATCATCAACCGTATTTTCAGCTAGATTATCAGCCAATGCTTGAGCTTTCATAGTTGTGCGAGTGACATAGACAATATCGAATTTCGTGAGCAAGATTTTCCATTTCGCTAATCTCCCGGTGGGCATTGGCTTTTGGAATATGTATTTCAAAGGATCCAGCCTCGTGATGAGGTAGGTGGTATAAGCCAATAAATAATGTCGGAGCTTCTGAGCAACCCAAGTTAGAGCGCTGCAAGTCCTTTCTAACTGAGAATACTTGGCTTCGTAGTTTGTAAACTTCTTACTTCAGTAATAAATGGTCTGTTCTTTCTTTCCCGTTGCATCGTTTGCCCGAGAACACACCCAAAAGAGTGTTCTAGCACCGTCAGGTATAGGAACAAAGGTCCCCATGGTTCTGGTGGGACTAGCACTGGAGGATTTGACATATATTCTTTGATCTTGTCAAAAGTATCCTGTCACTCGTCTGTCCATTTGATGGCCGCATCATTTTTCAATAGCTTGAATATAGGCTCGCATGTGGAGGTCAACTGAGCGATGAACCTGCTGATGTAATTCAATCTACCCAATAGACTGGGAGATCCCAGATAGATTTTATCTTTGTTGGGTCCAGCTCGATGCCCCGTCGACTAACTATAAATCCCAGTAATTTTCTGGATGGAACTCCGAAAGCGCATTTGGCTGGGTTTAATTTCAAAT
>ML436868.1:0-29458 GCA_005239525.1 Nicotiana knightiana | reverse complement strand
TGTTTGGCACAATTGTCAACTAGGATGTGTATGTTCGGCAGTGGAAAATTATCTTTGGGACTGGCTTTATTCAGATCCCGGTAGTCGACACATACTCGGACCTTTCTGTCCTTTTTAGGCACCGGAACCATATTGACCAACCAGGTGGTGTATTGTACCACTCGGATTACTCCAGCCTTTAGTTGTTTAGCGACTTCTTCTTTGATCTTGTCACTCATGTCTGTTTTAAATTTCCTCTGCTTTTGTTGGACAGGTGGATGACTAGGGTAGGTTGGAAATTTGTGTACCACCAAGTCCATACTTAGTCCGTGCATGTCGTCGTAGGACCAAACAAATACATCTTTGAATTCAAATAGGAATTGAATCAAGGCGTCTCTAGTCTTTTCATCCGTGTGGACGCTTATCATGGTTTCTCGAATCCCTTCTTCATTACCCAAGTTAACGGGTTCTATTTTGTTTAAGTTTGGCTTAGGCTTATTCTCGAACTATTCCAATTTTTGATTTATTTCCCTAAAAGCCTCTTCTTCGTCATATTCCAGTTATTGATTCATTATTTCGAGGTTAGACGACGTATTAAGATCAGAGCACGAAGTCCGCAAGCATGTCATGTTTTCTAAAGTCGCATTATTAGGACTGAAAAACTAAGAAAAGTAATCAAAAATCAGAAAGAATAGTAGACGATGAAATTTTGATTTCATTTCATTGAATTTGAACATAGGAGGGTTTACATCAAAATTTAAAGGAAAGAATTTTAAAAAACTTGAGTTACACCCTGAAATAACTCATAGTGCAGAAAGGATGGCAAAACTGGGACTCCTACCTGACGGGGAATTGAGTAGCCTCCCAGTTTTGCAACTTGGCGTCAGGACCCATATACTGTACTTCGGCAGTGCTGGATCCCTCTCCTGGTTGGACCATATGGGCCTCATACAACATCTGCCTCATTGCTACACATATTTCTTCTATTTCTTCGGCCGTGAAAACCTATTCCTCTTCCTCCACGTATTTTGGCTTGACAAATGATGCGGTGATGTGTGGGATGGGCTGAGGCAATACCCAACCATTTTTCTTGCGTTGGTCAACCCATTGTTTATCGTGGGGGTAAGCTTGAAACCCTACGCCAAAAAAAATTTTATTGGTAGCAAAGTGACGAGTTCTTTAATGCCTTGCAAGGACACCCCGAGCCCTTTTCCAGGTGTGTACCCATGTTTGATTATGTCGTTGGCGACCATAATTGATGCATTTGATAGGAAGGGGTGAGGGCACGGGGTTCCCTCCTCATGCTGGTCCGCAACCACAATCCCGAAAGCCTGGTAAACTATGTGCTCGCTGCACTCTCTTGCTTCCAGGCATGGGGCTAATGGGTCCCTTTAAATAGATTACTCGTCTTCCCCATGGACCACGATTTCCTGGTCCTCATATTCAAACTTAACCATCTCGTAGAGAGTAGATGGCACTGCCCCTGCCGCATGGATCCAAGGCCTTGCTATGAGATAATTGTAGGAAGTATCCATATCCATGACCTGGAATGTCACTTCGAAATCTACAGGGCCGATTTTCATGAACAAATCAATCTCCCCGATCGTGTGTCTCTTGATACCATTGAATACACGGACGCACACATTGTTGGGCATGATTCTATCAGTCCCGATGTCCATTCTTTGTAAGGTCGATAGAGGGAAAATATCAACCCCAGATCCACCGTCCATCATAACTCTTTTCACGTAGTAACCTTCACATTTAACCGTTAGGTGGAGAGATTTGTTGTGGGTGGCCCCTTCCGGGAAAATAATTCTTTCTGAATGAGATCCGGTTGACTTCAAAAAATCGTTCTGCCATCCTTTCCATTTGCTCGACTATGGTGTTGGCCAGAACGTATGCTTCGTTGAGGGTTTTGATCTGGATCTTCTGATGTTCGTTTTAATTTACCAGCAAGGATAAAAGCGAGACCTGAGTGGGGGACTTTCTGGGCTCCTCGATTATAGCGTATTCAGAGGTTTTCATATTCTTGAAGAATTCTTCTACCTCTCCAGCACTGATCGGCCTTTTGGGCGGAAAGCATTTTAGCTTGCTTTTGTTTAGCTCTTCCGGGTCGAGGTATTTCTATGAAGATTTTATATCTCCTATTTCCCCAATAATCTCTTTCCCTTTGTATGTCACTACCGTCCTGTGGTAATTCCAGGGGACGACAGTAGTATTCTTCATGGGAGTTTGCGACGCGCGGCTCATAACCACGGGCTCATTCAGCCTGGGGGAAATTATTTGCCCCCGCGCCGCATACGTCCCCTTCGGCACGTACATTTTTGGGGTCATTCATTATTGCCTTGTTGAATTGTAACCTTCTGGGAGGACTCAACACACTTTGTTCCTTCTTGTGTGCCTTGGGGATGTAAAGGACAATGTCTTTAGAGGGTCCCTTATTTGTTCCAGTCTCAGCCTTTTCCGTGACCTGGGGGACGGGGTTACTCTTTTTCATCTCCTTGACTGGTTTGGGTGCCGCCTTGGGTTTTCTTTCTAAATCTGTGATGGCGATGATGGCCTTTAGAGCTGGATCGAAATCATGGTCCTCGCAAATCATGTCGATGACGGGCCCATGATTGTGAGCGGGCAGTGGATTGTTCGTCACATTGGGAGCTTCTTCGTCCCTTAAAACCACTTTCTTTTGTTCTATAAGGCTTTCCACGGCCCTTTTGAGGGTCCAGCAATCCTCCGTGTCGTGCCCTTCTGCTCCGGAATAGTAAGCACAACTGGTACCCCGTCTATATGATGGTGATTGGGGATTCTGCCCGTTTGGAGGTACAGGTTGTAGGAGTCCTATCTCGACCAACTTTGGGAGGAGGCTGGAATACGGCTCTCCGATGGGAGTGAAATTAAGTCTCCTTGGTGGTTCTCGGGGATAGGCATTGTACGGGTCGCTATTTTGAGGAGGGCGTTGACTTTATGGAGCTGGGGGACGATGGTTATTTTTTGAGGGTGGAGTTCTATTCTGATTGTATTGTTGTTGTAGCGTGGGATGTGGCTGAGCGTTCATTACCACATAGGTAAAAGGGGGCGAAGCATAAGCTGTATCTTGGTGAGGATATTAATGTTGGGAATCTTTGGGAAATGAGCATGGGTATTGTCGAGGCTTGCTGACATCGGAAACCATCATGGCCCCTTCTTCCTTCTTTTTCCTGTTGGCTGCAACCCGGATCCGCTTTGGATGGCCTTAGAGGTTGCTCTTATGGCAGATTGGATCAGGATACGACCAGTTTTTAGACCATTCTCCACCATTTCTCCAATTTTAATTGCTTCCACGAATGGTTTGCCCATGGAGGATATCATATTTTGGAAGTAATCAACTTCTTGTGCTTGTAGAAAGACGCTGACCATCTCAACCTCATCCATCAGAGGTTTGACCCTGGAGGCCTGCTCGTGCCATTTGATGGCGTACTCTCTGAAACTCTCTGAGGGTTTCTTTTTGATATTGGATAGTGAGTTCCTATCGGGAGCGATGTCCACATTGTATTGGAACTGCCGAAAAAAGTCCCGTTCCAGGTCATCCCATATGTGCCAGTGGGATATATCCTGGTCCATGTACTATTATGATGAAATCCCCGTCAAGCTTTCTCCAAAATATGCCATGAGAAGTTCCTCCTTCCCACCTACTCCCCTGAGATGGTTGCAGTACCTTTTCAGATGGGCTATGGGGTCCCCATGTCCGTCATATTTTTCGAACTTGGGGGTTTTGAACCCGAGAGGCAAATGGACGTGGGGGAACATGCACAAGTCTGCATAGGAGACACTTTTCTGCCCATTCAGCCCCTGTATATTTTTGAGGCTCTGTTCAATACTTTTCATTTTTTGAGTTATTTCTTCGTTGTCGAAGATTTTCTTATCCTGTCTCAAAGTGAACTTAGGCTGAGTTTGTTGGGGATATGCAATTTGGAGTAGGATGAGCGGTATCCTGATGGATGGATGGTGTTTGGAATGTGAATGCTGGCGGCTCGAAACTTGGCCCGAAGATAGTTGGTGGGGCAGTGGCGGAGATTGGTGGTGCGGTGAAAATGTTTGAAGACACACCAAAAAACAAGGTCTGGGGACAAACATCAGAAGGCCTTCCGGCAAAGTGAGTCGACATAGTTGGATATCCAAATGGTGTGGCTGGGTAGCTTATGGGGATGTTGGACGTCCCTCCTGCCCTGGGGATTATCTCTAGGAAACCCGGGATGGTAATGGGTGGTTCCCTTCCATTGGACCATGCGTCCCACATTTCCAGCATGCGGCAACGCAGACTCCTGTTCTCTTCAGCTGTTACAGACTCAGATGTTGGGATGGCTGGAGTTAGGTCTTCCACGGAAGAGTTGACGATTGGCAAGTGACTTTCACATGTCATTTCTATGCTCCCTTTTGATCTAGTGATGTAAGGATTGGAAGCCAGGTTACCGAAAAACCAACCACCTAAAAATACCTTAAGATTGAACCAACAAAACGTTAGGTTGAAACATTTATCACATAGGCAATCGCACATACGGGGTATGCAATGCACCTGATCAATATAAATGCTTTTCTATATGTTTTTGCAACAGTTATGTACTTCATCCCGACTTTATCTCTTGGTTTGTTTTTCTTTTTATCGTTCTTGCTCTTCCTTTGTTATTGCTTTCGCTTTTTTATTCCTCGCTCGGTTTCCTTTCTTATGGTTATGATCGAATCCTATGTGGATTGCCTACGTATCACGGCACTGCGTGAATCAGACCATCACGTAGATCGTGGTAGCAAAACCCAAAGAAATGCATATTTTTTCTAAAAGCTTCATTCTAAAAATTTCCGTTCATTAAATAAAACACTTCTGATTACAGAAAACTTGCATCCCATTTTTGGAATTACAGAGTTTGCAAAACAGACTTGACACATATTTCCTAAAACTATAAAAATTACTGTGGACTCAAGACATGACTACGACTAGAAAAGTGAAATATAGACTCGAAAAAAATCAAGAATACATTAGTGCTTCCGTTGCTCCAGGGGCCGGTGGGGCATCATTCGGCCTTGCCACGGGCCTGCGTGCTCTGTCTTGTCGGAGGCGGTAAAGGTCGTCCATTATCTTGTGGACGAAGATCATAACCGCTGAGAAGAAAGTGGTCCGAGTCATATCTTCGCATTCCTGGCATCTGGTGACGATGTAGTCAACAATCTCTTGGACCCTTCGCCTGATAATACCCTTCTCTTGAAGCAGGTGCCTGATTTGCTGGGATCTCGCCTCTAAAGTCTGGGCGTCTTTGTGACTCTGTTCTTGCCATTGTTGTAACTCTTTTTCTAACTGAGGCATCATGTCATAGCACTGTTCCCTCTCTGTCTTAAATCTTTTTGCTTGTTTGGCCATTTCGTTCTCGAGGGCGGCCAATTTTTCCTTCAAGCCTACGACTTCCTGGTCATATTTCCTTTTTAGTCTCTGGACAAACTCTGTTCTTTCTTCTGCACTTCTTGTTAATCTTGCCCGAACTTTGTCCAGTTCTTCTTCAGCTTTGTCTAAATCATTCCCATAGCTGCATACTTTATGCCTCAAGCTGCTGATAAGCCTTTCATCAGTTCTGCTTTTCTCTGGGTTCTCAGCAGCTACTTTCAATTCCTGTATCTGGGCCCGGAGGACTTCATTTTCTTGGGCTAATCTATTATTCCCCCCTTCCATTGCGGCAGTATGTAGAATGTTTTCGAACTTGATTTCCCTGACCTAGGCCTCCAACTTGCTTATGGTGGCTCGGTAGCTGTTCTCCTTTTCTAACCAAGCCCAATGCTTTTGAGTTTTCTCGGTGAATTATTGTACGGGTGTCTTTGCGGGTCGTTCTTGCTCTTGATGCTCCCTGTCTCTTACGCCGTACAAAGAGGTGTAGGCGGGCTCCACTTCCCCTTTGGATAAGTCTCTCGCCCGAGTTTGAGGTTCTAAAAAACCTGCACTCGTTCCAGATTTGACGGACCCTGCCTTCAGGAAATGCAGCTCTTGGGCATAACTCAATGGCTTGTTGGCTTAAATCCTCGTCATGGGGAACACCCTGTTGCCTCCCCAACTGGCGTAAGACCCGGTGCGGGGCATATGGCTGAATGCTTCGCAGGCCCATTAACAGGAGATAGCAAACCTCAGCAGACATATTGATAACCTCGCTGAGAGGGAGCCACCCGAACGTCCACTCGATTTGGTTGGCAGTCAGTGAGCTCAAGTATGAGTGCCAGGCTTCCGTGCCCTCAGGAAATTGGTGGCCTTTTACCCGAGTACTATGTTCCTTGATGCAATTCAAACCGGTTAAACCTTAGTTCATGTAGCCTGGGCTGTGACAGAGGTGCTCGATCAACCAGATTTGTAGGAGCAGGTTGCACCCCTCAAAGAACTTTCCCCCATATTGGCAAATTGTCAGAGAACGGTAAATCTCGGCTAAGACCATTGGTATAAGGGTGCCATTGGATTTTTTTATCATGGAATATGCTATTGCCACAAGACCGTCTATGCGTCCGTCACTTCTTGGGCAAATCAAGGTGCCCAAGAATGCTACCACAAAAGCTATCCTCCGGCGGGCTTCCCATTTAGCCTGATCTTTGTGAGTTAGATCAGTGTTGTTAGCCTCGTAACCCTGGGGATCTCCATAACGTCTGTAAAGAAAATAGAAAGTGCAGAAACCTTCGGACAGGTGTGGGTCTTGGACGTCCCGGCTAATGTTCAACAGATCTCAAAACTTGTGGGGAGACACCGCCCTTGGTGCCACTGGGTACCGACTTTCTGAGATTGTCATTGAGACCAGCATACCCTGCTATTTCCTCTAGCGTGGGCGTCAATTCAAAGTCTGAAAAGTGGAACACGTTGTGGGCGGCATCCCAAAATGGTACTAGAGCCTCGACGATGTCCAACCTCGGCTTGATCTTTAAAAGACAAGTAAGTCCCCCTAAAGCTTTCATAACAGACATTCTACTGGCTTCCCACAAGTTTCTCCACCACATATGGAGTCCTAGAGGGATTTCCTCGACTGCCCTGAAGGGGATGTTTTCAACTGTATTCATCCTGCACATTCAATTTTGATTAAAACCACAGAAAAAATTTGAAAAGTGTCATTTTGGCAAAGGGTTTTGTAATAAAGAAAAATGGACCACCTTTGCGAATACGGCCCTTTAATACTTCGGGTAGGAATTTTTTTTTTAAGGCTGTGCTCGCGAATTGGGTCGAAATGAAAAAACAAAACATAGGCGACCACTTTTGCAAAAATGTCCTTCCGGCGCCCCACTTGGGCGATCAGGCTATAATGGTGTCACCTAATTTTATTTAGGGCTATATCCTTTTGATTTTGAAAAATGGAGTTGGACCCGATGAGGTTTTCCTACGTATCCCACACCCGTGAGAATCAAACAATGTGTAGTTCGGAAAAATCCCGACTGATTAAAAATATACACCCACTCATTTTGTTTTTTTTTTCCAGAAATTTTGGCAGAGTTTCGGGATAAATATTAGGATTTTCAAAACAGGGTGAATTCTCTATTCTACCTCACTCTTGGTTTTTCTATTCTTTTTTTGGTTTAGCCGGTCAATACACAAGCTGAAACAAATAAATGCATACATAACGAGTAAGATGCATCAGAGTGGTCTTTCATTTCGGGTACACCTATCCTAGAAGGACTCAACCCATATGTTGAGCCCCCTAAGTCAAATGCACATGATGCAGATAAGCGCTCTTACTAGGGATCCGACATGAGGCTGTGTTTTACTAGGTTTGAACCAGGGGTTTTGTTCTAGACCAGGCTTACCCGAGCAGACAACTCGAGCCGAGGTCGGGGTAGCGTACCGGGAATACAGAAGCTTCACCGGCTTTGCAACTTGTCCGTACCTCATTCAAAAATTTGGATATGACTCTATAAAGAAGTCACACGAAGTGCACACTTCCCAGATGATTTAGAAGACTCAGAGAGAAAAACGGTTTCGGCACAATTTATATACAGTTCAGATAATATCGAAGCGGTAAAAAGCGACATTTAGCACATTAGGTTTAAACATGTAAAAATCAGATAATAAGCTAAATAAAACAGTTTATTCTAAGCTCAAACTCTTGAACCCTGAACCAGAGATTCTGGGTTCGAATCTACAGCGGAATCGCCAGAGCTGTCACACCTCCTTTTTCCACTACCCCCGAATTAATGAAAGGGGTAATAAGGGAGTTTTATAAATTAAAGTGACATTATTCGTATTTGGGATTTATTTTAGTTTCAGATTCGCCACCCGAAGTTTTTACGGTGTTCGGGGACACCATTTATTTATTGAAATCCGAAACCGAGGAAATTTTTTACCTTGTTTAAAAATGTCTGCGACCAGAAATCCGAGTAAGGAATTCTGTTAACCCGAGAGAAGGAGTTAGGCGTTCTCGGGTTCCGTGGTTCTAGCACGGTCGCTCAACTATTAATATTTGGCCTTATTATCTGATTATTTACGTATTTTTAAACTTATTGTGCTTTTAATCTTTTTCACTTGTTATCCGCTTTTAATATTTATGGATTTATCTTGAAATAAGTCACGATGGCGTGTACTTATTTGTTCTTGGACACATTACGCCACATAAAATGCACCTGCAATTACAAAGTGTGATTTTATTATAGTTTGAAGTTGAAGACGGGGACATGATTTGTCGCACCCGAATGTAGATTACATGGTCAAGACTATGGTCGTGACGGTTTTATAGTGCCTATTTGAGGCTATGTTCGTTTATTATTTATGCTTTCCATTTGAGTGAGCATTTTAGGTTTTAAAAAAAATAATTAGGATGTTTATGGATTTATCTTGGACAAGTTACGATGGCGTACACTTGTTGTTATTTTTTTTAGCACATGGCAAAAACGCCACATGAAATGCACCCTTTATTTCTACGTGCATTTTATTAGTTGTTTAGAGTTAAGGGTCGGGGGCATGAGTTTCCACTCCCGAGTGTAGGTTAAGGTAATTTGAGGTAATACTCAACTTTTGTCAAGTTTCAAAGTAAAGGTGTTCATTCTACCTAAGGATTACTTAAAATGATGTTCAATAGCCTAAAAATAACATGTTTTGGGCTACGGCCTCATTTAAGTCCCAAATTGTATCACTTTAGGCCATCCTAATTAGATCATTTGGACATGATTCGAAAAAACAGGTAAGAACAAACATGCTAACACATCCACATCTATATGGTAAGAAATAAGGAAAATTTTTAATTGTGACTATAAGGTTACATGTACAAGATTTCTTTACCATTTGATCTACTCCTATATACTAAACAAGAGTATTTAAGTTGTGGTTGCTTTTATTTAGAGCGGGCAGTCTAAGAAAAGATCCAGATTTTAGATTCTATCTTTTTGATAATCGATTTGAAAACCCATTTGTGTTCAGTAGTGAGAAATTTACAGCGAATTTCGTGAATGAAAACACTTCTCATGCTAATTGACAACAGAAGAGAAAAGGACTCGTTATAGATTTCTTAACACGGTTAATGGGTCTAACATTCCAGGCCCCATAACTTGAAATTCAGACACTATCAGGCTCAATTGGGCCATGTTTACGAGTCTGGTCCAGCTCGGGTGACCTTGGCAGGTCTGGACCATAACTACTATAACAATAAATGTTTCAGAATTAAGAAAAATACAACTGATCATAAATTTTATATAGTTTAGTCCGTATTTACAACTAAAAAAATGAAATGTATATTTAAGACTGTAGATATGCTATTACTATTACATTATTACTAAACCATAGTAATACTGACTTGCACTAATAGGAAAAATAAAGAAGGGAAAATAAAACTAGTTGTTGCTCCTGTGCAAGTCAGCAAACATGTCCTTCAAAGACTAAAACCTGCATTTTTCAATGTTAATCTAAAATTATAAGTCCAAAGTTTAAGTACTTGGAATGTATTAACGACAGATCTTTGGGCATTTTGTGAGATGAATCTAGTAATAAAAGGAAGTAAGATTCAACCTTAGTGATGCCATAGGTGAACAAAAAATGTTCATGCCATTTTACGGACTGAATCTAACCATAGAAAAGGTTAGATTCAAACCCAATGATATCACTTTGTTTAGACTCTTTAAACAGTCATCTTTATGTCATGCAACAGATTTTAGCAAGCATTTATTCAAATACTTTGACTGCAATGGGCATTTTGAGGAGTGAATCCGACTATTTTGTTACTTCAGATTCACCTTCCTAAAGCTCCTTCTCATTACACACTTATATCCTTTGAAGGATAATTTTCAGCAAAGCTAAACTACTGTTATGCACTATTAATGGGGTGAATTTGACTATTAGGAAGTCAAATTCATCTACCCTAGTGCTAACTCAACACAATTCCAAACCATATAGAGGCTTGCTCATTTAGGCATTTTAGACGATGAATCTGACCAATCAAAGGTTCAGATTCCTCACTCTAATGCCTTTCTTAATTACATATTTTATACCCGTAAAAAGGGTAAACTTCAGCCAACTGTTTGTGCACTACTAAGGGGTGAATTTGACTATTAAGAAATCATATTCATCTATCCTAATGCCAGTATCCTAAAATATCTAGAGACTTGCTTATTGAATCTCTTTATTGACCAAAGAGACTCAATCGAAAGCATATTTCTGCGTTCTTATTGATGGAATCTGACAATAGAGAAGGTCAGATTCAACACCTTAATGCAGCTTGTTTCCTAATATAGGACCATGAGTACCTATCACATTTATATACATATAATCTTAAGAAAACAATCATGCACCAACAGGAGAAATACTAACATCAAGACATTACCTATCACACTCACAGAGTCATTATCATGCCAATAAAAATCTACACAGTCACATCTAACAAAATAGAAACAGTAACTTCATTCATCAAGAACAACCAGTTTTGCACAGTGAGCAGAGAATGGGGATTCTAATCCAAAACATTTATTAAGAAGAGATGAACTGATACATACCTTTAAAGAGAAAAACAGCAAAGAGACTTGACCAAATAAAGGTCAATTATCAACAATAACAGCAAGAAGGAAGAGAAATCAGCAGCAGCAAATAGAAACCCAAAGTAAACCCAGTAGCCTAGCAAGAATTAATCTAAAATTCTTGAGTAAGAATGCTTAAAACTCCCAAAATCAGAGTCTAAAGTAAGAGTAGCAGAAGCTGAGAACTAGACCATGTATCTATGAACTTGATTCCAAGGGAAATCAGATTTCTTCTTTGTTTTTCTACTAATACTTTTATTTTTTTTGAATTTTTTGTTTATGAATCAGAAAATATTTTTGATTCTTTCTGTATTTTTCAGAATGTATTAGCAGCTAAAAGAAATTTCAAGAATGTTCTTTTTTTTTAATATCCAAAAAAATCCTCCTTGTCTAAAGGGAGGTGGGTCTATTTATAGGAGACTTGGGAATGAGATATCCTTTGGTATATTCCTAATTCATTAGGCTGAAGAGGGTACATGTACAGCCGCCCACCCTATCCTTTTGGGACAGTTGCTCCTTTCCAGAACATTCCAGCCTTAGAAAAGGCCTTTCTACCCTTAAAAATCTGATTTCCTAATCTACATTACCTGTTGTACCCTTGGAGTCCCTGAATTTACCATTGGGTAATCAAGGTTAAAATCACTTGGGTTATTGTTTAACTCTAGTTACCTAACCCTAGCTATGTTCTTTAGTCAGCCATGAGTTGTTCTTAATTATGGTTGAGTCAAACTAGTTAAAGGTTAATTGATTAAATGCCTAAAGATAGTTTTCATACTAATTATCTATGTTTAAGTTTAATAAAAAAAAGGTAGGTCAATCAATTTAATTCCTTAACTTAAACTAACTGATTTAGTTAAGTTAATCCAATTTGATTACCTAAAATCAGAGGCTTAACCAATTATTAAACCTAGGTTTAAATTAGTTAATCGATCAGTTTAACTAGGCGTAATTAAGGTTAGTCAACTCATTTTTCTTAACTTAGGCTAAATGATTTGTTCAATTAATGAAACCTAAATTAATTATCTTAAACAGATTTTTAATACTTAGTTAATTGTTTAAGAGACTATCAACCTAAGTTAAACTAGTTAAACAAGTGTATTTTAGGAGGTTACCACTAATTAGGGCAGCCTTGAGTTTAGGAATGAACTAAGTTAATTCATGGCCCTGCACTCGTTCAGATTAACTAGTAATAATCCTAAAAGAGCTAATAGCTCTTATGCATGACACAATTAGGAAGGAATCCTAAATTGATATTCACTTAACACTAAACAGAATCAACAATCAAGCCAAAAAAAGGCGGAGATCAAGTTTCAGTTCAATCAGCACAAAACAATTCCAAATTATTATCTAGATAGGTAAACTCGATCATAGTTCTAATCATAATAACATGATAACACAGTTCTTATTATTATCTAGTCTTAGTTCAATCATCTAATTCAAATCGCAATACAGGATATCAGTGCTCGAATCAATATTAAACAAATTGTCATTTTAGATTCTTCTTAGTCAATCTAGAGCAGGATAGTAATAGTCAAACAATGAGCGAGAATAGACGAAGAAAACAGAAAGAGAGAAACAAAAAGAAAGAAAAGAAATTACTGAGACAACCTAAAAGAAATGACTGACATGACATTCGGTCTTAAAAATGAAATCCAGAATCTTTTACCACAAGAATTCCTAAACTGATTAATCAAGATTCAAATAATGAAAACATAATCAAACTATTGTGCGGATTCAACACACGAGACATGAAAACTCACACTTGATCGATTCAATGCAACAAATATGGAAAACAGTGAAAGACAACAAACAAATATGGATTTAGAACGATGACATATTCATGATGATTTTTTTACAGAAGAGAAATCAGAAACGGGGAAGTACCAGTTGAAGAAAACTTGTCCGGAAAAGTTGAAGGTCACCGGACCTTGGCCGGACCCCGGTAGGGTTTGAAAATGAATCAAACCCTCATGAATCGATTTCCCTAGTCATGACCAATCGACCCATGAAGGTCTGAGCCATTGAGTGTCTCCAAATCCGCTGAGGAGTAATTTTGGGTTTTCAGATTCTTAGATCTGAATTTGACGCAAATCGATTGGGTTTTTAGGGAAACTAGCAATTGGAGGTGATAGAGGAGATGATGGTGACCGCCTGGTAAAATTTTGGGCTGATTTGGAGAAGCTCCGCCGCCGGCAGACGATTTTCGGTCGGCGAAGATGGGTGGGGACACGGCACAGGCCGGCGGAGGCTTCAGAGAGAGGATAGAGACAGAAGGGGTGGGGGTTAAACTTTGGTGGAATGAGGAGGGTAGGGTTCAGTTTGGACATATATATATTAAATGAATAATTAGTTCCCAGCCATTGGATCTGGGAAGATCAACGGCTGGGATTAGTTTACTTATTCTAAAACGTGGTCGTTTGGGTAATGGAGGGGTCAGGCGGGTTGTGGGGTATTTGGGCTTGGGTCAATGCAGGTAATGAGAGTGATTTTGGGCCTTGGCAATTCTAGCCCAGGTCCGAATTTTGCCTATTCTAGATCTAGTTAATTAACTCTAATTATGTTAACACCTAGTAAAAATGTAGTAATTAATTCTAAACTCAATTTGCCTGATTAAGGTTAATTGATAAGTTAATTAAGAGTGAAGCAATTAATTTAAAAACTTCTAAACACTCAAAGGGCAAGTTTCACAATTTTGTTAAAAAGAAATAATTAAATCAAGACATTAACATTAACATACTTTATATTAAACAACTAGATTTATTTAAATGATAACTAAGGTTATGTGCTTAATCATGCCATTTAAAATTATTTATGTATTTAAATGACGGATTATGGATATATAATGTAAAGATAAAATGGCAAATATAAAAAATTCAATAAAAATTCGTAAAACTAATTAATTTAGTGAGATTTTTAGGATTATACGATAGGTAAAAAATCACGTGCTCACATCTACTGCACGACCTTGCCCCGATAGTTGGGACAATCCTTCCTGATGTGGCCTAAGTTCCCATACTCGAAGCACCTCATAAATGACATATCCTGCTGAACCGAAGAAGAATCCTGAATGGACAGAGGGCGATGAGAGCCCTCAGGCATAGCTCTGAAATAAGGATCGAAGGATCTCTGATGACTGGAATGACCACTAGGAGAACCCTGAATAGCTGGAGGTCGATAGGAGCGCTCTGGCATGACACTGAACTAGGGCCTATCTGGGACACCTTGGGGAAGCGCTGCAGGTGCTGCATATGAAGGCCTGCTGGACCGACCGCCTCCAAACTGACCCCTGCCCCTAGCTGGAGCACCCCTAAAATCACCTGTAAATCTAGACCTCTTGTCCTGCTAACCCTGCTCCCCGCTCCTCATTCGGTATCCCTCAATCTGTCGAGCTATCTCGACCACAAGCTGGTACGGGGTACCCATCTCCACCTCTCGAGCCATGGTGGACCTAATACCTAGATGCAACCCTGCCACAAACCTCCGTACTCTCTCAGCATCGGTGGGTAATATCATAAGAGCATGGCGTGACAACTCTGAAAATTTTTCTTCATTATCCGTCAAGGACATCTTCCCCTGCTCAAACCGCTCAAACTGACCCCTCAGCTCCTCCCTCTCAGAGGGTGGAATATATCTATCCAAGAACATCTGTGTGAACTGCTCCCAAGTGATAGTAGGAGAATCGGCTGGCCTACTGAGGATATAAGACTGCCACCACCTGCGAGCTCTGCCCTCTAACTGGAATGCAGTGAAATCCACTCCATAGGACGCTAGGATCCCCATGTTGTGCAGTCTATCCCTGCACCTATCAATGAAATCCTGGGCATCCTCACCTCGCTCACCCCCGAAGACTGGAGGGCGTAAGCGGGTCCATCTATCTAACATCTTATGCTGGTCGCCACCCACAACTGATCTGGGCTCTGGTGCTACCGCTACAGGCTGGGTATTATCCACGGGCAGTGTACCCGAGGTGGGATGTAATGTTGCTGTCGGACCTACGGCCTGGGCAGTAGGGGTCTGGGCTCCCCCTCCCGCCTGTGAAGTGACAGTATCTGCTGGAAATAAACCAGCTTGGGACATGGTGTCCATGAATCTCATCATACGGCCCATGGCTGCCTGGAAGACTGCCGCCGTCCTAAAGTCTATGGGTGCCGGATCTTCTTGAGGCACCTCATCGTGCTCCTCTAATATAGGGTCCTCTGGTGGCAGGACCGTTATAGCTCATGGACGCCCTCGTCCCCCACCACGGGAAGGTTCCCTACCCTGCCCTAACCACAGCCTCGAGCGGCGGTGGCAGCACCCTCTGCCGGATCAGGAACATGAGATGCACGCGTCTTCACTATCTGTGAGAGAATAGAAGAATGAATTAGTAAATCATAGCTTGCACAATAGAGTAAGAACAAGTAGAGGTTTCCTAATACCCTGTAGCCTCCTGAAGATAAGTACAGACGTCTCCGTACTGATCCGCAAGACTCTACTGGGTTTGCCCGGGACTCGTGAGACTTACGTGAACCTAGTGCTCTGATACCACGTTCTCACGACCCAAATTCCCACACGGGTCGTGATGGCGCCCAACAAAAAGGTTAGGCAAGCCAACATAAATTACACTAAGTGTTGCCCTTCCCATTTGATTAATTATTCCAACGTTTACCAGTTTTAAACAATTATTAACATAATAATAGCTTGTTACATAAAAATAAAGTCGTTTGATACATGAGCCAAAAGATAAGCATATGTATAAATATACATCCCAAAACCCAAAATATACGCTACGTGTGTGCCAGTCACGAGTATCACGAGCAACTATCTGAATATTCAAGGATAACATATATATATACAATCCCATAGCCTGAATGAAATAGAAGGGGAAATGACTAAAGGAAACTCCGGGGTGCTGCCAGAGATCATCAGGAAGAGAAGCTCACCGCGAAGTCAAATCAGCCCAAGTCAGTATCTAACACCGGCCTGATAATCAGATGTACCAGCCTCCTGACCTGTACAGTCAAGTACAGAAGAAGAAGAAGTGCAGCATGAGTACATAATAAATATGTACCCAATGAGTATCCCGTCCAAACTCGAAAGAGTAGTGACGAGAGTTCGACTAGGTACTCACTAAGGTCCAGCAATATAATATATGACAAAATATGGATAAAGCAATAGGCATGGGAAAGAGTGAGCAACAAGTATATAGCAAATAACGAAAACCAGATAATAACTCAAAAGGGACAACAAGGCACCATAATATTCTCTTGACCAATACCTGACACTCCAATTTTTATTAAATGACTCAAAAACTCAAGTGATCATACACATACCGGGACAGGACAACCGGCCGGAGTCATGAGGGTGGTCATAGGGATTGAGGTCATAAGCTATCCCACGATCACGAATCATACATGTGACTCGCGTGCTGACTCGATATAATAAGCTATCCCACGATCGCACATCATCCCTACGACTCGTGTGCTAACTCGATATAATAAGCTATCCCACAATCGCGCATCATCCCTACGACTCGTGTGCTGACTCGATATAATAAGCTATCCCACAATCGCGCATCATCCCTGCGACTCGTGTGCTGACTCGATATAATAAGCTATCCCAAAATCGCGCATCATCCCTGCGACTCGTGTGCTGACTCGATAATAATAATAAGCTGACCCACGGTCGCGCATCATACCTACGGCTCGTGTGCTGATTCGATATCAAGTGTGTATATATATATATATACGTACATGTGTGTACCAACTCAAAAATGAGCTCAACAGGACTGTGTCAATACCACGGATAGCCATCTGGGATCTAAATCATAATGTTTCATGTTTCCATATCACCTCAACAATAATTTCAACTCTTAACACATAATAGGTACAAATAAGATAGTCTCCGCGTACGGACTCTCGTCACTTGGTAAGTACGCGGCCCCCAAAACATGTATACATAGCAAACAAGGAACCTATGGGGGCATTTCCCCCTTACAAGGTTGGAAAGGAGACTCTCCTCGCGACGAAACCACCCCTCGGATCAAGGATGCGCCCGAATCTCCGAAATCTACCCTCGACGGCTCGCAACTAGCCAAATATAGTTTAATGACATCAATACATGCTCAAAGTAGGGAAATGATTCTAATTTACCCAAAATTCGACATTCATGAGAAATTCCAAAAATCCAACCTCGGGCCCACACGCTCGGATTCTGAAAATTCTCGAAGGGATCACTCGCCCGAAGCCTAAGGATCATAATTAGGTCATTTTTCTTGAATGCATGGCTAACATTGGGTGGTTTATCAAATTCTTAAGAACCCTAACTTGTACTACCCAATTCTTGATTTTTTTTATGTTTTAGTAATCAATTCTAGTTGAATTCCATGTAAAGATTTAGGAAAATAGAGAGGAATTACTCACCTTAGAACTATATAGGTCGTGGGGGTGCTGCTCAAGCTTGGAGGCCCTCTAATGGAGTTGTACATGAGAAAAATGAAGAAAATCCCATTTTTTTAACATTTAAAGGCATCTCTGCCTACAAGGGTTTCTGCACCTGCGATCCAGGGACTGCACCTGCGTTCCCGCACCTGCGGAAAAAGGCGAGGGGGTTGGGGATCGCACCAGCAGACCCGCCCCTGCGGAAAGGTTCCGCACCTGCGAAGGCTGGGGGGCCCCCTGGATTTCCGCACCTGCGAGGCTGGGACCGCACTGCGGTCACACTAGCAACAGCTGCAGCAGTAGTTGTTTTAGTTGGTTTTTGGCCTCATTAGGTGTCCGGGAGGCACCTGGGCCCACCCGAGCCCTAATCCAAATATACCAACGAGTCCCAAATCATAATACAGACTCGCTCGAGCTTTGGAACACCCAAAATAATGCTAAAACTCAAAATCACACCCCCAAACCCCAAGAACCAAACATAGAAATTTTCAGTTTTCTAGACCTCGCTCACAACGCGCCGAACCGACATTTACAACTCGGAATGACCTCAAATTTTGCAGGCAATTCATAATTAACATAACGGAACTATTTTCGATCTCGAAATTCCGTTCGGACATCGATAACAAAAAACACGTCCCAAACCAAAATATTAACTTAAGGAACTTCTTATTTCAATATTGGGCGCCGAAATACCCCCATGTCATCAGAAACCCAATCCGAACATACGCCCAAGTCCAAAATCATCACACGAAGCTATCAGAACCAACGAAACGGTCACATACAGTCATGCACAATCAACAGTCCACCCCGAATACGTTGGAAAAACAAATACTCAAGTAAATGACAGATTTTTCTTTTAAAAACCACAAAATAGTATTTAAATCCTTTCTCAAAATTCATTTGCCAAGTTTTTATAATATTTAATAATATATCCTTATCCGGAATACAATTTCCCACAAAGGAAATCAATTCTCTTTCTAGATGATTAAGAAAATTAACCCTAGTATTCCTTAGATATTCAACTACTCTTTCTATTAAATTAGCAGTCTGATATTAAAGGCAAGATCACACGTACAACAGGTAAGGCATGCTAGTGGGTCCTAGACTACCCGGACATGGCATAATTGTATCTACGCACGGACTCCCGTCACATTGTGTGTACATAGCCCCCGCAGATAGTAGCACATGCTTAATTAGTTCACCTAGGGGGACAATTCCCCCTCACAAAGTTAGAAAGGAGACTTACCTCGCTACGAAGTTCCATAACCGTCTTCCAAGCCCTCCCGACGACTCCAATGGATGCACAACGCCCCAATACTATCCAAACAACGACACACCAATGAAAATATACTCTAATATTTACAAAAAATCCAAATTATATAATTTTCCAACCCCGCTCAGCGAATTGACCAAAATGCCCTCGGGCCCACGTGCCCGGAATCCAAAATTTCTCGAAGATATATTCTACCCATAGCCTTATTAACTCAAATATACAATTTACTCTAAATTCCATTCTCAAATTCGTGGTAGAAATCCAAAATAACATTTCTAGGTCTTTCCTCAAAAATCCCAATTCTCCTACTAATTCTCATGTATAATTCTATGTAATAACCTTGTATTTAACTTAGATACATGAAGGAATTACTTACCTAGCATTGCATGAAGAAAATCCTCCTTTATAGCCTCCCAAAATCGCCCATGCCAAGATGAAATAGACAAAAATTACGGTTTTAAAACATTATGCCCAAGCCATTTCTTGCACCTACGACCTAGCTCTCATGCAATTCCGCAGGTGTGACAAAACTTTCGCACCTGCGGCTTTCCTCAGCTCAAGCCAAACTTTGCACCTGCGCTCATTGTCCGCATCTGCGGCTTCGCATGTACGAAAACTCCCTCGCACCTGCGCTCCTTGTCAAACCAGCAAACTTTCGCACCTACAGCACCAAAGCCGCACCTGCGGCCAAAGCCTCGCAGCTGCGGTCACACCAGATGACAGCAACCTCAGCCTTCTTCAAATTCCAAACTTGATCCGTTAATCACTCTGAATCCACCAGAGGCCCCCAGGACCCCGTCCAATTACACCAACATGTTCCATAACATAGCGTGGACTTGCTCGAGGCCTCAAATCACATCAAACAATGCCAAAATCACGAATCGCTCTAAAATTCAAACTTTAAGAACTTGAAATTCCAAATTTCCACATTCGATGCCGAAACCCATCAAATAAAGTCTGATTGACCTCAAATTTTACCCACAAGTCATATTCGACATTACAGACCTACTCCAAATTCTGGAATCGCATTCCGACCCCAATATCAAAATTTCCACTTCCGGTCGGATTTGTCAAAAACCTTCAAATTTCTATCTATAGCCAAATGACTTCAAAATGACCTACGGACATCCGAATTCACTTACGATCGCGCTCCCAACACCAAAATCACCATATGGAGCTATTTCCAGACTCGGAATCTCAAACTAACATCAATATCACTGAAATGCGCTTCAAGCCAAACATAGGAAATTTCTTCAAAAATGCTGACCTCTACAATATACGTTGAAACACTCCCAGGTTATCCAAAGCCCGATCCGGACATATGCCCAAGTCCGAAATCATCATACGAACCTGCAGGAACCTTCAAAGCCCGATTCGGAGGTCGTTTATTCAAAATTCAAATCTTAGTCGATTTCTCCAACCTAAGGCTTCTAAAATGAGAATTTTCTTTCCAAACCCACTCTAAACTTTATGAAATTCAATTTTGACCACACCTACAAGTCATAATACCTGAAATGGAGCCGCTCACGACTTCAAACTGCTGAACGATGCGCTAGAGCTCAACATGACTGGTCGGGTCGTTACATTCTCCCCCACTTAAACAGACGTTCGTCCTCGAACGTGCCAAGAACTACTTTGGAGTTATCTGAAATCACTACTTAACACCTCGAACACCTTCTCGTGCTACCGCAACCCAACAAAGTACATTAGCTTGATCAAATATGAAGATTTCTTATTTTATCCATATAATAGGCTAAAAATCTAGTTCCAACACCTGAAATTCCTTTGACGGGCCTAGTTCCAATATATACGAACTCCGTATCAACTACCACACGACATACCAGAACATGACTGCATACCCTTGCTGAATTAGCACCATGCACCGCATAATTCACCCTCTGACCACAACGACACCCCTTGAACCTTAATAACCAAAATTCCATGAATCTGATGCTCCCAAGGCACCTTATGACATATACATACATCCTGCTATAATACTGGCGATACCACTACAACGGAGGAGACCGGTAGAAAATCATAACCAACTACATAGTTAACAAATCATTGAATATCTCATCTTGACTAGAATCATCACCTCATTATGAACCAACTGTTGGTAATTGTCCTTCAATGTATTTCACATAATCTTACCGCACTGATCCCTAATCCAAAAATCTCGTCTCACCCAATATGAACTGCTCAGACAACAAATCGCCCCAACATGACAAACAGTCTCACATTACACCACCACGCGCCAATAGGCCATAACTCGAACATCATACATAAAGAAATGACTCAGGAAAAGACTACTCGACTCACGCAACTTATTAGGAATTCTTCTTAGAAAATAGAGAGTAAAACACAAGAAAATAAATATAGGAATCTTACTCATCATCATATTGTTGCGGCGTGCAACCCGATCCAAATAACATACCCGTGGCGGAGTGCCACCCGATCCCAATAACATACCCGTGGCTGCGCACCACACGATCCCATCATAAAACTCACATAAGGAAATATACACAGAGCTGAATTGCTCACTATTACAAATTACTGAATATCGATCATAAGCACGCTATGTGCATAATATCATTCTGGGGAGACTGATAAATCCATATGCTTACAAAACTCAAGCACAACTAAGGTGCGATGTATATACATGTACTTTGGATCCGAAGAGCTATCGTGCTCACACAACATCATCACTACGCGGGACCTCAATTCATTAAGAAATTATCAAACCGTTGCACAACTCACACGGAAAATCATAATATTACCTGAATTTGACGAAGACGGGACAATACCTGATATCCCAACACCCCTCCTTGAGGAGCGCTATACTGAAATGAACATATCTGCCTCACATGAAACCCATAATCATATTTAAATCCATCCAAAAACATCGAGTCTACCTTGCTCGCACCAAACTAGGATAATAGCCTTACTTGTCCATATTAACCCCCTTCCTCTCATAATACGCAAGAACAACCATCATAGCTTGGACAACATCCCACAATCCACAACAAACTGGACCGAACGACTTCCTGGCATGAATTTTCAAAAAAGCAATATTGCACTTCCTTATACTTGGTCCAAATCTTCAATCTATTAAGTGACTACTTGTCACACTAATACAATCCTCTCATGGTTACGCTCCCACGACCTTCCACACCAAGTAACAAGTCTGCACACTCACATCACCGACCACACTAATATTGCAAACACATCAAGAACCTATGACCAGGGTACAAAGCCCTTTTTCACCGAATATCGATCTCAGGTGACAATGAAGATAACACCAGCTTACTCTGGACTCTCAAATCACTTTTTCTTGCTCATCCGAGCTCATGACATCCTCGCTAACACCGAACCGCAATCTCGATTATTACTCCCAGTTACATACTGCTTACCGCACCTAACATGCCAATATGGGATAGCGCAAGAATTCCATCATAACTTCTGAACCACCAATAGGGTGAACACTTCATCATACAGAAACCCTTTACTTAACACAATTCAAGAGTACCATCTCAACACACGAGTGAATTCTCACAATCACCCAACATGCAAATTCTTAAGTAGTAGTTTATACCACCATAACCCTTCTGGGATCCGCCTACTCCTGACATGCCATAGCTCTTGAATGCTCCCACATGAAATCTATTACTATGGCCGACAAGCCCCGCACACACCGGCACAAACCACATGCATAACTTAATCACATCGAAAGAACTGATCACTACCGTAAATGTGCCATTTCAACCATGGCTAATCAATCTATCTTCTTTTAATCATCTTCAATTGCCTCAGGAATAATAGTAATTTCCTTCAACTCATAGCAAACTCAACCTTCACTCATTCCGAGTGACCTTGATTCAAGAGACCATGCTGCCTAAATCCCACAACCCGTCTCATACCCTCCTAAAATCTCTCTACAACCCGGAATTTATTTCTCTCACTCCTCCAATACTACCCTGCATGCTGAAAATAACCTAGAACACTCCAACCATCTTCCTTTTTCTCAGAATTACTTTGCGAAAGCTCGATTCTCGATCATACAGTTGCCTGAAGTCCTTAAACGTCACATTCTTAACTTTTGAATTCACTAGGACCGCTATTGAGAGTCACCCACTCTGACTAGCCCCGAATACAATCACCTCAAATCTCTTATAGCACACGAACACCCTTTTTTAATGAAGCACGTGACTTAGTCACTACCCTTACAATTCGCCTATACATTAAGCAAAATTCTGAATCTTCCAAAGCCTAACCCTGGTCTGATAGGACCAACTTTTGCACACATTCATAAAATCCCATGCACAATTACCATCCTACTCCTTTCCCTTAGTTGTACCAACTTGTCAATATGCCGACAATCCACAACCCCATGAGAACACAATCCTACAGCCCAACTGCAGGTGGTGGGACTCCCCCACTTAGGCCTACGCTACCCCTTGCACTACTTTAGACCCTGTTGAGATCCTTTCCCCCTTGTTAACATGATCTTGCTCAACCAATCCGTCTAATTCTTACAAATTCTCTCGTTAGCACTCCCTAATTACTCAAATTCTCTAGCATCATTTGCACATCTCGCCTCCTACCAAACATCCACTAGAATCCCTCTCGAAAACTTGCCAACCATGTAACCGCTAACCTATTTACCAGAGATAACCCACCTATGTAATTCACCAACTGACACCTTCCAACGACGTCGTACTGCACTATCTCTACGACATCAATACTCCATCCTAAGCCCTTTCTCATTCACCAACCTTACCAGTCCGCCCGCTCCCCATGGACATCTACTAACTGTGCTACAATACCTTCTGATTCACCATTATGCTGCCGCTCCCCCACTTTGCGACTGCTCGACTTTCGCTTCCTACACCTGGCCTCCTAGAAATGGAACCACCGCCTAGCCTCAATTCAATATCATTCTCTGCCAACCACATTGTTCAATACTCTTTCACCATCCTCTCGCCCCATGCGCCCGAAGAAACCATGGAACTGAAAAACTTAACACATTCCATTCGATCAAGGTCGACAATAACACGCCACAGGTGAATACTCCACCTTACTTGAAACACCAAGTCTTACTACTTTATCAATCCAAAACCTTTCCATCTATATATCAATTGCCTTCCTTCCACCGGAATCTAAATACTGAAATCTCGAAATCACACTCTGAGAAGACCTCCCTTCAAGCCATTCATCACCCCCAACCTATGGACAAGAATTCTATCATCATATAGACATCGCACGATAACCAATCGTAAGCATCATCATAACTTGAGCATAGCCTCAAGGTTCTCAGAAAGATAGCAATCGAGCTGAAACAATATAATATTCTTCTGCAGGGCAACAACAACAACCCCATCCAACTACACATGGGAAACACCTCGCCCAAATATCTTAAATAAATAATTTCTTCTTTATTTTCCCCCAATTAACTTATCACTTCAAAATCCATGAAAAACATTTAACAATTTAGCATGCGCATACGGGATAAGGACAACCGGTATGAGCCATAAAAATAATCATGTATGTGCACTGTCGAGGGTCGAACGACTCAAACCATAAGTGCATTTTTGCTATAAAATAGTCATATCTATGCGCTGCCGAGGGTCGAACAGCCCGTACCATAAGTGTATTTTTCAATCCGTCGTGGCGTACGGCCCGCTCCCATGAGAATGGGGGAAATAACGCTCCACTCGCGGAATGTAAATTTTGAAGCGTTCACATGCAGTCCTGCACAATCAAAAGTCCACCCCGAATACGTCGGGAAAACAAATACTCAAGTAAATGACAGATTTCTCTTTTAAAAACCACAAAATAGTATTTTTAAATACTTTCTCGAAATTCATTTGCCAAGTTTTTATAGTATTTAATAATATAACCTTATCCGGAATACAATTGCCCATGAAGGAAATCAATTCTCTTTCTAGATGATTAAGAAAATGAACCCTAGTCTGCCTTAGATATTCAATTACTATTTCGATTAAATTAACAGTTTGATATTACAGGCAAGATCACAGGTACAACAGGTAAGGCATGCTAGTGGGTCCTAGACTACCCGGACATGGCATAATAGTATCTACGCACGGACTCCCGTCACCTCATGCGTAGGTAGCCCTCGCATATAGTAGCACATGCTTAATTAGTTCACCTAGGGGGACAATCCCCCCCCCCCCACAATGTTAGTTAGGAGACTTACCTCGCTCTGAAGGTCCAGAACTGGCTTCCAAGCCCTCCCCACGACTCCAACGGATGCACAACGCCCCAAAACGATCCAAACAATGATACACCAATGAAAATATACTCTAATATTTGCAACAATTAAAAATTATATAATTTTCCAAACCCGCTCAGCGAATTGACCAAAATGCCCTCAGGCCCACGTACCCGGAATCCAAAATTTCTTGAAGATATATTCTAACCATAGCCTGATTAATTCAAATATACAATTTACTCTAAAATTCGTGCTCAAATTCGTGGTAGAAATCCAAAATAACATTTCTAGAGCTTTGCTCAAAAATCCCAATTCTCCTACTAATTCTCATGTATAATTCCATGTAATAACCTTGTATTTAACTTAGAAACATGAAGGAATTAATTACCTAGCATTGCATGAAAAAAATCCTCCTTTGTAACCTCCCAAAATCGCCCATGCCAAGATGAAATAGTGAGGAAATAGCCAAAAATCACGGTTTTAAAACATTCTGCCCAGGCCATTTCTCGCACTTGCGATCCAACTCTCGCAGCTGCGATTCCTCAGGTGTGACCAAACTTTCGCACCAGCGGCTTTCCTCAGCTCAAGACAAACTTCGCACCTACGCTCATTGTCTGCATATGTGGCTTCACAGATGCGGAAACTCCCTCGCACCTGCGCTCCCAGCCAAACCAACAAACTTTCGCACCTGCGGCACCAAAGCCGCACCTGCAGCCCAAGCCTCGCAGGTGCGGTCACACCAGATGACAGAATCCTCAGCGTTCTTCAAACTCCAAACTTGATCCGTTAATCAGTCGGAATCCACCCGAGGCCCCCGGGACCCCGTCCAATTACACCAACATGTTCCAAAACATAGCGCGAACTTGCTCGATGACTCAAATCACATCAAACAACGCTGAAATCACGAATCGCTCTAAAATTCAAACTTTAAGAACTTGAAATTCCAAACTTCCACATTCGATGCCGAAACCTATCAAATCACATCCGATTGACCTCAAATTTTGCACACAAGTCATATTCGACATTACAGACCTGCTCCAAGTTCCAGAATTGCATTCTGACCCCGATATCAAAATTTCCATTTCCGGTCGAATTTCTCAAAAACCTTCAAATTTCTATCTATAGCCAAATGACTTCAAAATGACCTACGGACATCCGACTTCACTTCCGATCGATCTCCTAACTCCATAATCACCATACGGAGATATTCCAAGGCTCAGAATCCCAAACAGACATCAATATCACTGAAATATGATTCAATCCAAACTTAGGATATTTCTTCAATAATGTTGACCTCCACAAAATACGCCGAAACACTCCCGGGTTATCCAAATCCCGGTTCGGACATACGCCCAAGTCCTAAATCATCATACAAACCTACAGGAACTTTCAAATCCTGATTCGGAGGTCGTTTACTCAAAATTCCAATCTTAGTCGATTTTTCCAACCTAAGGCTTCTGAAATGAGAATTTTCTTTCCAAACCCACTCTAAACTTTCCGAAATTCAATTCCAACCACACCTACAAGTCATAATACCTGAAATGGAGTTTCTCGCGACTTCAAACTGTTGAACGATGCGCTAGAGCTCAAAACGACCGGTCGGGTCGTTACATTATGCCATCCAACAAAGCATAAATTCTCAAAATGATCGGTCAGGTCTTTACACTGAACTTGAAGTAAAGCAACAGCAATGAAACCCAGTAGAACATGAAGAGCAACCAGATTTTAAAATAGGAAAAGGAGTGTATTTTTTATTTCTGAAAGATCAAGTTTGATTATCAGAAGTTTTTCTTTTGAAAATGAATAGAAAATCTTAAGATAGTGCAGGAATTTTCTATGTGTTTTTGTGTATCTGTGTGTGTAGGCGTTTTCAGTGTATATGAATGTGTATATCTTCAGGTCTATTATAATGAAAAAGGAGTAGTGTATTTATAGAATAAGGGAGTGAAAGGAGATAAGAATTAGGGTACAAAAGAATCTGCCAGAATTCCCTAAAAATTAGGGAAAAGGCATCATTCTTAACAGAAATGGACAACTGTCCAATTTCTAGTACCTTCCTTATCTCAGAAAATGGACAAGTGTCCAATTTCTGGATATTTTTTATCTTATCCCTATTTTCCTACTCAGCATTGGGACAGATGTCCCTTATTCTAGAAGTTCTAATGTTTATCTAAAAACTTTTAGAATTAGAATTCCAAAATTGACCCTTAAGGGTCTTGAAATTACCTTAGAACCAGAATTGTTCTGGGCCTGAGTTAGGTGACTCTTGACCTAAGGACTTTGGACTCTTATGCTTTTTACAAATCTATGGGCATGTCTACCAGACAAGCCCAATTGCTGAGCCAATTAGGACGGGCCACATCAGTGGGGCCTAGTTCTCAAACAAACCAAATAAAGCAACAATAAACAAAATAAACCAAACAAAACAGTAATACTACTACAAAAATAAATACAAAACTAATAAACGCAAAACAGATAATGATACTAAAAATAAATATTAAAAAATAGAAAAAAAGAAAAAATTAATCAATCTAAAATTATTTTTACTTTAACTTAATTAAGTCTGTTTAATTATTTAATTAATTTAAACAACATAATTGACAATAATAAATGAAAATAAAAACAATATCAGCTAAAAGTAACAATAAAATGCGTAACAATAAAAGAAAACGTTAAGAAAAATAGAAAATAACTAGAAAGATAAATATAGCCGCTAAAAGCCCTCATGCCAAGACTCCCATCTGGGATATAAGATCCTTGATGGGAGATCTTGAGAGGAGGATTATTAAATGGACTAGGTTGGATTTTAGGGTAAAAACGGAAAAACAGATCTAGGGTTTTTTGTGGGGTTTTGGGGGATTTGGTTGGTAGAGTGAGGTTCAGGGAGGTGAGGGGAGTGTATGGTATGAGTTTGAGGGGTTTTGGAGGTTCCCCGCCACCGTAGGCGATTTCCGGCGGTGGGGCTAGGACGGCGTTAGGGTTTCGGTCCTTTTTTAGGTGTTGATTTGCTGGTTTTTGTGGGGTTTTGGGGTGAAGTGACGTTTAGGAGGAGTAAGGGGAGAGAGTAGGGTGGATTTTTGGTGGATTTGGAGTAGTTTTAGGTTTCGTCGACGCCTTAGGCGATTTCCAGCGGCAGCGTGGGAGGAGGATACTAGGGCGGCTAGGGAGAGAGAGATGTGAGAGAGTGGGGGAGTTTGGAAATGGGGGGGGGGTGAAGGGTTTACGACATTTAAATACTCAGGGGGAAGGGAGTTTCGGGCCATTAGATCTATCGAAGATCAACGGCCTAGATTGTTTGGTGCTTAAACGGTACCGTTTAATTAAGGCGGGGTTGGACCGGTTCAATGGGGTTGGACTTGAGAATTTTGGGTTAAGTTAGGGATTGGGCTGGTGTGTTTTTTGAATTTGCCCGGTCCGATTTATTTTAATTATCCTCCTAATTAATTTAATCAATTTCTAAAAATCTAATTAATTAATTAAAAATCCTAATTAAGTACTAGGCTATCTTAATTTGTAAAATTAATTAGCTATTTACCCTAATTAGTCAATACTAAGTTAAAAAGTAAAGTTACTAATTTCAACATTAAAACTAACTATGTCAAAAATAACGATTTTTGTGATTTTCTTTAAACGATATAATCAAATTAAGTAATTAGGTATTAAATTAAATTAACAACCTAATAATGAAACATGATGAAGATTCAAATATTTTTTGTTAGTTTTCATATGTTTAAAAAATAAAAAATGCAACTAAATGCAAATAATTTCAAATAATTACCAAAAAATACTAAAAATATAAATAGGACTAATTTATTTATTAATTTGTAGGAATATTTTTTTAGGGTAAAAATGACATACTCACAAGATAGACCTTTGCGAACGCGGTCAATTCTTCGCGAACGCGAAGGCCATTCTGGCCGGTGTGCATCGCGATTGCGACAGGTCTCCCGCGAACACGATGAAGACTTGTATAGTGTTTTCAAAACAAAACAAAATCGGGACATAGTCCCAAATTTCTTTTTTCATCCTTAGAACTCGACCAAGGACGATTTTTGAAGAGGAATTTGAACACCAAATCATAGGTTTGCACTTCTTAACTTGTTTTCTTCAGATTACATTATCATTCATTGATTTCCTAGTCTTAAATCTTGTTCTCTAAGGGTAGAAGTTAGGGATTTTGGGGTAATTGGGAATTTTACAAGTTTTGGGATTTAGACCTCGATTTGAGGTCGTATTCCGGAACTAGTTACATATTCGAGCTCGAGGGTAAATGGATAAACGGATTTTTTTCTGAACCTCGAGTTTTGACAAGCGGGCTCGGGGTCGATTTTTGATTTTTTGGGGAAAAATTTGGGAACTCTATAATTGTTCATTGAAATTGATTTCTTTAGCGATAATTAATGGTATTAAGCTAACTATGAGTAGATACGAGTGGGTTGGAGGTGAATTCTAGAGGAAAAGCGGTACTTGAGTAGTGAGTGGATTGCGTGTCACGACCCAAAATCCATAGGTCGTGATGTGATGTGTGGCTAGAATTCGTGATTTTAAGCATTATATCCCTCGCATTTTATGAGCTTT
>ML436867.1:0-27154 GCA_005239525.1 Nicotiana knightiana | reverse complement strand
TTATTATGTTAAATCCCTTGTCCAAATTTTACTTCAGACAAGCTTTGTAGTATTTGTAAAATTATTAGAAATTGCTCATGTACTTGTGACACCGGGTTCTGGGATATGTATTGAGATATAATTGTTTAAGTGAAATCATAGATCACTGTTTTTAAATAACAGAATTTTATTTGCCGTCGTATTTAATTTACAAAAATTTGTTTATTTTATTATGAAAAAGGAAAGGTAACGATTTCGATAATGTTAAAACATGAATGTATTTCAACCTATTAAGGATTTGGCTTACCTGACAGTGATGTTCGGTGCCATCACGACCTATGGATTTTGGGTCGTGATAGTGGCATGTCTTCATTGTAGTCCTTTGCTATTGAGAGCGTGGATATTTGATGATCTTGGTTGAAGTTAAGTGGATCTTGGGAGAGGAACTTTTCCTTGTATGAGATTGCGATTTCCTTTCCACTTTATCCGTTTGTGTTTGTTTTTGGGTATGGAGGTTTTGGTGGTATAGAGGCCTCCATTAATGAAGGCTCTGTGAGTAGCTTGGACATAGTTTATGAATTAGAGGAATAATGAAGATGATAAGTAGTAGAGAGAGGAGAGAGCTTTTTCCCCCAGTAAATACCCTTTATCGGTTCTTGGTTATTTCTTTGCTTCTATTTTTTTTTAATCATTGCTTAACATCTTTAAATATATTTCAATATCTTTAATATTAAAATTTATTCAATATTTTTACTATATTGTTAATTAGGTTGATAAAATTTTCTATATTATAATTTTATATTTTATATGTTAGTTATTATTTTAGATGTTAGTTTACTATTTTATATGTTTGTTTACTATTTTATATGTCAGTTTATTATTTTATATGTTTGTTTGTTACTCACCTATTTTTTTATTATAATAAAATTAAATAATTAATTTTCATAACTATACACGATTTAATTATTAAATATTCATATAACAATATTTAGTTTGATAAATATTATTATTTTCTATTGTTATTTTCTTACATTTGTTGGCTAGAAATCGAGAGAGTTTGTGTTTGAAGTATTAGTTTTTTTCCAGATATTTTTGGGTTTAACAAAAATTAAATGATTAATTTCAATAACTACAAAGATACTACACAAAATGACACTCCATTTACTACACTAAAAGGGCACATCATTACAAATACGAGCACTACATTAAAATTACAGGCACAACATACTACTACAGGGAACGAAATTCACGTATTCATATATGTAAATAACAATAACATCTAAATAAGATTAATTATTCCAAAAATAATAATTTATCTATTTTACTAATATTTTAGCAAATAAATAATCTAAATCGGATAAAAATAACAAATTAATTTAATCACAAAAAAATCACGAAAAAATATATACCACAGTAAAAATTAACTAATTAATATTTTTATTAACAACTAATAACAAATTTTATATTTTATTATTTTTGTAGCACACTGATAATATAATCCAAATAAAAATTAATAAATTAATTAAATTACAAAACAATCACGAAATAACCTAGAGCACATTAAAAAAAATTTACTAATAGGCCTTCTTTATACATGAGTTTTAATAAAAACTAAGTCGGAATACTTCGGTTTTAATTTTTTGGAAACCTGAAGATTTGATGATTTGGAGCCGAAACAAGCAATTCATTACGAGATAACGCCTTAGCTAGGATGTGGAACCGAGAATCCACACTTTTTGTGAGACCCATGAGCTCCAAGCGAGTTTTTATTGCTTAAAAAGGGGGGCTGCTGGTTTGGTTTTGTTTAATGGAGAGGAAGGCTGGCTGGTTTGGCGGGGAAGGTGAAGCCACGGTTATTTATATAGGTTTAGCGCTCTTATATACCGCGTTATACTATAACACGGTATTTTATTGCGCTATACTTTAACGGATAAATGACCGTTAAAGTATAGCGCAGTATTATATATATTATAATATTCAAAGTTTTATTCCACACATTTTAATTTTTTAAATTCAAATGAATCACATTTTGGTTCCCGAATCCTAAAAAGTACATTGTGACAAAAATAGCATCGAGAAGGTAAAACATTATTTTCATCTGATTCTCACTCTCTCCTTTTTTTTCCCCTTCCCATAGCTTGCTAATAAATGCTCTTTGACTTTTTGTATTCAAGCCGTTGGTTGGGAAATATCATGGGCCATTATACCTGCTTAATAAGAACTGTTTTTATTTCTGGTATAAGATCATGAACAAACAAAGAATGAAAAGGAATGATGGATAATGAAACCGAATATTAAGAAAAAATAATTGACTAGACATTTGTGAAATAAAAGTAATTAATTAAGGGAGTATGCTATAAGATGAACAAAGAATGAAAAGGATAAACGGTTTCTTATTCACGCAAACAGAAATTAAAAAGAAAATGCCAAACAGAGAGAAATCTTTTAACAGAGTTGAAAATCAAGTCCCTCGCCTTCATTGAGCGTCAATTTTTTTCTCGTTTCTGTTGGAATCAGTAAAGAAAAAAGAAAGGACAAAATTAGTAATAGAAAATGAAATTTGAAGAAAATATTTGACTTTAAAAACTCGACTAGTTATTTCTTAGGTAACTTTGAAAAATAATCCAAAGCATAGTTGACAAAAGTACAACGGTTTCATACTAGGCAACTCGATCGAAATAGCTAGAGGTACCGTCAAATATTTCTATAACAAACTTTCGTTTGTTCAGAATATTTTCTGATATTATAGCCTGTGGCGGAGGTAAAATTTACGCGAAGGGGTTCAAAAAGTAAAAAATTGTAAAAGATTGTAGTTTGTGAGAATTGAACACATGAGCTTACAAAAGTTTTGAACCCCCTTAACCACTAAATTACACTTTTAGGTTGTGTCAAGGGGATTCAAAACTTAATATATAGAGGTAAAAAATAGATTTTGCCTTATATATACAGTGTAATTTTTCGGCAAAGGGGGTTCGGGTGAACCCTCTTCCGCCCCCCTAAATCCGCCTCTGAATATAGCGAAGTGCTGTTGTAGAGAACATATATTATAACATAATATGAAAATTAGTTCCGGAAAAACTATAATTTCTATAGTGAAGTATTGTTACATAGGAACGCTGTTATAGAGAGGTCTGACCATATATGCATTAAAAATGGGCTTTTTGCATCCGTACCCACTTTTTGTGCCACGTTTTAACTTATACCCGCTTTGTAAAAAAAATTGCATCTGTACCCGCTTTTGCGCATAACTTCAGCATGCGGGGCTGCAGTAGCAAAGGCAATCACGCAAAACTTCAGCATTCTAGTAGACTTCAGCTCTAGAGCTGAAGTTTTTGTCTTTATAAATGGGGAACTTCATGCTGAAGTTCCACAGTTATAAAGACAAAAACTTCAGCTAGGGGCATAATTTTCTTTTGCGGTCAACCAAAATTCACACCATGATTTTGTGCATATACTCTTTTTGACGAATCGAGAAAAAAAAGTTTCCAAGGCAACATTAACACACAAGTCATGCAATTCTTTACGATGAGCACATGCAATTCGTCAAACACTAGTCCATACCAAAAGAATGAAGCACATAAAACTACAAAAAAGGTGGATAATTCCCTACACAAAATCAACTTGACTACGAATCATGATTATATTTGTCAATTATCCAAGAGAAAGAATCACATTAGTATTGAATTTGACAGTGTCGAGAGGAACGTATCAAAATGAGAAAGAGATGAACAACAACGAAGAAATGAACATCCATGATTCCCAAGACCTGTTAGGTGGAAAAGCTGGCTGCCTCTTGCCTGAGTTGCTGCACACTTTAGTTGTCCAGCAACCAACAATTTTGACGTCAATCCAGATATTTAAATCTGCAGACATCAAGTTCAATAAACTTCAGCTCTAGAGCTGAAGTTTTATCTTTGTAAATGGGGAACTTCAGCATACGGGGCTGAAGTTCCCAAGTTATAAAGGCAACAACTTCAGCATAAGGCGCTGAAGTTCCCCAGTTTTAGAGCTGAAGTTTTGTCTTTGTAACTGGGGAACTTCAGCCCCGTATGCTGAAGTTGTTGTCTTTATAACTTGGGAACTTCAGCTGTAGAGCTGAAGTTCGTAACTGGGAAACTTCAGCTGTAGAGCTGAAGTTTTGTCTTTGTAATTGGGGAACTTCAGCCCCGTATGCTGAAGTTTTGTCTTTATAACTGGGGAACTTCAGCTTAACTGGTGAACTTCAGCTCAGCGAGGGAAAGGGGAGCTGAAGTTATTTTAAAAATTGGTACAAGTTAAAAGTTGTTAAAAAAACGGGTATAAGTTAAATGGAGGCGACCAAATAAAATACCCCGCGCAATTTTTACATTAGAAACCATTCAAACATAAATCACTCTTAAACAAATCACTCAAACACGGAAGATAAGCAAGGATTCTAAGGTGAGTAAAATGCATAGAGAAAAGCTCTACTAATTTCTATTACAATCCAAACATAGCCACTTAGGGCATACAAGATAGCATTAAGCAAATTAAAACGTCCTTCCCGTAAAATTTAAGCTTTTCGATAACACGGTCACACGTTTCAACATGCAGTCAAATCATGCAAAGTTTTGGCTTTGAATCTCACCTACACCCATTAATTATCAAAAAATAAAAAATAAAAAAATCAAGTGTTTACCTCATGAAAAAGAACCAGATTCGCACGTGAAAAGGTGTGTTAAATTAAAAATATAATTAAGTAAATAAAAAGATTTTTTAAGTATGATCTTACAGTTAATTAAGTACAATTTAAACTTTTAGATGATATGATCTTACACTTCAACAATCTCCGGTAGTATCGTGTCGTCGCTAACGGAACAAAAATCTTCTCTCACTCTCTAAAAATCTACTATGACCACAATAGATATAACATAATCACGCTGGTTTCCCTGATTTCATATATTTTTTCTTCTTTACTTCTCTTTTTATTCCAGATAATTTCTGTCAAAGTATCATATACCTAAAACACAATTCAGTAATAAAACATATTCATAATATATTCAAGGATCGGGTTATTGCAGTACCATAGCAATAAATTTCCTCTACTCTCTCTTAATAATCCATTTACGCAAAGCTCTAAACATAATTTTCTTGATACTATTTCTAGTACGCAGCATTTAATTCTGTTGTTGTCAACTGTTAGTTCTTTATTCTACCATACCATTATATATTCCGTGAGCAAGAGAGAGAAGAATTAAGAGGTTAAAAACCAAAAAAAAAAAAAAAAAAAAAAAGGATTAAATTATCTTCTAATTAGATGATGGCTGGAGAAGTTGTTATGAGAACACACACTTTGAGTCTCATAGTTGTTGTCGCCTTCCTCCATTACGTAGCTTTTGCTAACCACTACCATTTCATCGTAAAACACATATTATTATCAGCTTCTGTTGAATTAATTAATAATCCTTATGTGAATTAATTAACGTTGTATGTTCATGGTATACGTAGGTTAAAGAAGCCTCGTTCGAAAGGCTGTGCAAATCAAAGGAAATTCTGACTGTCAATGGCAAATTTCCAGGGCCGACCCTCTATGTTCACCAAGGATCTACACTTATTGTTGATGTCTACAACAAAGGAAAGTACAACCTCACTATTCACTGGTAAATATATATATTCCAGTTTTATTTTATTTTTTTACTTTGGTGCACCCTATATATATACCCTTTTAATTTTGTTCTTTTCAACCTTTGGTGATTTTACTTTCAAAATATATAAACCAGGCATGGAGTGAAACAACCACGGAATCCCTGGTCAGATGGTCCTGAATATATAACCCAGTGTCCAATTCAACCAGGCTCTAAATTCAGACAAAAAATAGTACTTTCTGACGAAGAAGGTACTATTTGGTGGCACGCGCACAGTGCTTGGGCGCGTGCCACAGTTCATGGTGCCATTGTGGTTTACCCGAAGCCCGGAACTAGCTATCCTTTTCCCAAGCCTCAAGCTGAGATACCAATTATTTTAGGTACAATTATAAATATTCCTTATATAAACATCTTATTGTAATCGAATAATGCATATAATTTTATATTTATTCTCACATATTTTACAAATTCCTGTCTTCTTTAATTTGGTTCTCAGGTGAGTGGTGGAAGGACAGTGTTGTGGATGTTTTAAGTGAATTTACTGCCTCAGGAGGTCAGCCTAGAAATTCTGATGCTTTTATGATTAATGGTCAGCCTGGTGATTTTTACCCATGTTCAAAATATGGTAGGTATCCCATTGCTATCAGAAAGTTATTGATATTGATCTTTACATGTTTCTACACATTAATATATATTACTCATGTACTAAAATAAGAAATTAATTAAACAAACTTTGTCTATTCGATTATTCTTTGTATTGAAATACTCTTCTTTTCCATTTATTGGCTTCATGATAGTAACACCTTTGATTATTTATCCCTCACTATTTAATTGTTACCTGCCTCTAATAAAAACTTAGAGTTTAGCTTCTATACATCGATAGCATATTCTTTTTTTAAATACTATAATCATTCATAAAAAATGGGATTAATAATTAAGAAAAAAAGGCTTGTTGCATGGTAATTAATTAGGTTATAGTGTACGTATATTTAAGTTAAATCCAAAACTTTATGCCATTTTAGGTCATACTGTTCGTCATCCTTCGTTCTTCATTATTTTCCATTCTTTTCTTTTCTTTGTTTGAGCAGGAACTTTCAAGCTAGAAGTTAAGTCTGGGAAGACTTATCTACTACGAATTCTTAATGCTGCAATGAATGAAATTCTCTTTTTCGCGATTGCAAAGCACAAATTAACAGTTGTTGGAACAGATGGAAGCTACACAAAGCCATTGACAAGTGATTATATCGCGATAAGTCCTGGACAAACACTTGACTGCCTGTTGAAAGCCAATCGAAAACCTAATTTTTACTACATGGCTGCTAGGGCATATAGTAATGGGACTAATGTCCAATTTGATAACACAACAACCACAGGCATTGTTAAATATGAAGGAAATTACTTAATTTCTTCACCTCTTTTACTACCTTATTTACCTTCTTATGGTAATACAACTGCAGCTGTTAATTTCAGTGGCAACCTAAGAAGTTTAGGTTCTAAACATCATCCGATATCCGTCCCACTTAAAGTGAAAACAAGATTAGTTTCAACTGTTTCAATTAACTTATTGCCTTGTCCTATAAATGGTACAGATGTTACAACATGCCAAGGACCAAATGGGACACGATTATCGGCTAGTATGAACAACATAAGTTTTGTGACACCAACATATAACATACTAGAAGCCTATTATAATCACATTAAGGGCGTGTTTGGGACCAAATTTCCTAGTTTTCCACCATATGTATTTAATTACACTGCTGATCTCCTGCCTTTAGAGCTTGAGTTACCTGAATTTGGGACACAAGTGAAAGTGCTAGAGTATAATACAACAGTTGAGTTGGTACTGCAGGGGACTAATTTGGTCACTGGCTTAGACCATCCAATGCATCTTCATGGGTACAATTTTTATGTTGTTGGTTGGGGATATGGAAATTTTGACGAAAAACAGGATCCTCAGAACTATAATCTTGTTGATCCTCCTCGAAGAAACACCGTTGCTATCCCTAGAAATGGTTGGATTGCCATTAGATTCATGGCAGATAACCCGGGTAAGTCTTCCTCATAACGCATACTTGCATTATTATTTTTATTTAGAGTTTATTTTTATGATATCAGGTCACCTAAAATACAACAACGGGCTTAATTACCTGTTTATAATAAGTGAAACTAGTTTCCTGGAAAATTATAAGGTTCAGAATGTGACACTGATAATGAAGAAGTTATTTACACAACCAGTGTAGATAATTAAATTAAAATGTTAAATAATTTTATTCATTGTGGAACTTATTATGTTAACCCTTTGTTTTTTTTTTTTTTTTTTTTTTTTTTTTTTAACGCTCTTCCATCCACCCGACTACACCTGTTAACTCATTAATTCCTAAAATTACACTACTTACTTCTAATTATTCTAAGATTTATTACACATTGGGTTGCCTCCCAACAAGCGCCTTATTTATAGTCGTNTTTTTTTTTTTTTTTTTTTTTTTATTGTTTTAGGAGTTTGGATTATGCATTGCCATATTGAGCGTCATCTTACATGGGGGATGCAGACAGTGTTTATAGTGAAAAATGGACCCAGGCCAAAAGAACGCATTTTCTCTCCTCCTCAGGACATGCCACCTTGCTGATATTTCCTATCATTTACATATTGCTAAAATATTTATATATGTGTTTATAATATAATATAGTGATTATTTTTAGGGAAGGAAATGATCCTGATAAATAGTTTGTGGAGTTATTATAGTATAGCATTTGAACTGAAATTAATTGTGATGGTTTCATATGTAAGTTTGCAACTGTTTGAGTGACTAAAGACATAAATGAGAATACTGTGGTTTTCCACATGATATCATTACGGAAGTTGTACAAATGTTTTAAATTTCCTTTTCTTTTTCCATCTTAATTCGTGCTGTTGTGCCGGCGGCCTTTTCTTTTTGGAACATTAGTGTTAGTTTGAGCATCTTATAGATTACTAAAAAAAACTTAGATTCGTTACCTTACTCCTGACGCGTAAAGTAAAATAAATAGTAAAGTAAGCATAAAAAATTTTACATGGAGAATTACCAGGTTCAAAAGGCACGAAAACTACGATCTATCACGTATAATTTTAACTTCAACTTCACTAGAACGATGAGACAAATGTATCGATTACAAATCTGTAACTCAATACTCTCCGGTTCTCCTACTTCAACTATTTGATTTACCAGTTATTCTAACTTGCAAAATCTAACACTCACTCCAACTCACTGATTGTATATGACACTTTGATTATACTCGATTTCCTAAAACACATTTAGTAGACTGATTCAACAAGAACGCAACACTGGTACTCGACTTGAGTATGGAAAATGTAGTTCTTCAATTGATGCGCAAAAGGATGGTCTCAGCAGTCCAAAAATATAGTATTTAAATTCTCTGGGCTCCGAGATCTTTTAGGAGTCCTATGCGTAGCCAGCTTCTCGTTTGATAGGACTCCTACTGCTCTTGAGACTCCACAAGTTTTGGGACTCTTGTCTTTCACTTATGCAAGCGTATCTTCTTCATGTTTAGTAGTCCTCTTCCAACAAACTCAGACTTGGGTAACTTTGAGATAAAGTTATTGTCTTGCAAAACGTGCAATCATCAACTTTGAGGAGCTAGTTCTTAGAGCAGTTAAGCAGCTACGTTGAAGGTCTGATTCTTAGAACATTTTGTCTGAACAAACTTTGTTAATCATCAAAATTTCAATACCCAACAATAAGATTAATTAATTAGCAGGTTATATAAATTTGAATGTAATCTATTTAATATTACAAGAGGACAAATATGAGAATGAAGAGCAACCTCAATATTTCTAACCGGACACAAGCTGATGTTAGCTTAAATAGGTCCAAATTTTGATCCAAATCAATGACCTCTGGATATGAAAAGGAGGCTCAAAAGGCTTCGTCCATGGAAAACCATTTGGGTTAACTAGCTGGCCAAAGATCGATTATTTTGTCACCTTCAAATTGTTTGTTTCAGACCAATGATTAGTCTTTAGTCATATAATTTGATAGAACAACATAGCTTCCGAGGTAAGAGTCCAAGGAAAAGGGAAATTAATAAGACAGCAAGCAAAAAACTTCATGAAGTGGAATACATTTGAACTGTAACGATCCGGTCGGTTGCTTTGAAAGTTAGCATCCCAATCCTCTAATTACCGCTTTTTCCATGTCTATTTATGTTATTGGAGCTTGTCGGAGCGTTGAGTGATGAAATCCGGAGTGATTTTGGACACATAGTCCATAAATGTGGAATTTAGCTTTAGAAATCTGACATAGCTAGAACTGTGTGAAGACAGATTCGAAATGGAATTCTGTCGACTCCGTTAGCTCCGTTGGATGATTTCGGAGTTAGGAGCGTGTTCGGAATGTGTTTTCGAGGTCTGTTGTAGATTTAGGCTTGAATTGGCGAAAGTTAGAATTTCGGCGATTTCGGTCGATAGGTGAAATTTTGATACCGGGCTCGGAATGGAATTCCGAAAGCGACAGCAGGTCCGTAATATCATTTATGATATGTGTGCAAAATTTGAGGTCATTCGAATGAGTTTTGACATGATTCGGCATCGAATGTGGATTTTTGAAATTCATAAGTTCTTAGGCTTGAATCTATGCATAAATGATGATTTTGATGTTATGAGTCGTATTTTTAAGGCTCGACCAAGTTTGAATGAAGTATTTGAGTTGGTTGGTAGGTTTGGTTGAGGTCCCGGGGGCCTCGGGCGTGTTTCGGGTGCTCAAACGGACTTCTTTCGCCTTAAAACTTCTGTTGTCACTACAAAAATTGAATTTTTAGCGGCAACATATAGTGGCGACCAAAAATATTGCTACAGAAGTTATACCTTTAGCAGCGACTATACAAATTGCTACTACTGGCCATTATTTAGCAGCGATTTTATAAGGTCGCCTCTAATGTGGCTGAAATTTTCGGTACCCGCTAAAACTAAAATTTTGGCTCCATATTATTTGTAACGACTTTAAAATGTCGCCGCTAAATTCTTATTGGAGCGACTGGGTCGCCACTAAAAAATATAAACTTATATTTAAACAAAAGTCTGGACTCTCAAATTAAAACAGAGAGCTCTTTACATTCTCTCTCTTCGGTCAAAACGCTCCCCCTCTCTCTAAAATCCTTCTGCGAAAAGCCAAAATTTTCCCTCAAATTAGGGATTATCTGCTCCAATTTCTCAAATTAAGATAAGAAACTCATCAATTATCAGGTTTGTGGTCAAATCCCTAATTTTCCCCTTTTTCTTTTAACGAAAATGATGTGCATAATTGAGTTTTATGTATGAAAATCGCACAACTCAGTGATTTTTCTGAGTTTTCTGAGTTTAACTTGAAACCCATATTAATTTTTATATAAATTTATGTTTGCTAAAATCTTCCATTTGTATTCTCAATTTTTGAGTATAAGTTTCAGTGATTAGGGATTATCTTAAACATGCAGTTAGGGATTATCATTATTTCAGTGTTTTTCCATTTGTGTTCTCAGATTTTATCTAGAATTTCTCTGAACCATTTGATAATCTACAGGAATACCAAAAAAATCATACTGAAAAACCCAATTGAAGCCTATTTGGTGATTTTCAGCCTTGACAGAACTCTCACCTATCTCTTTTTTGGGTAAGTTAAAATCTTCTACTTGAGATACCTATTGCATGTTGGTATTCCTCTTGAATGAGTATCCGATTAATTGTTTCAGTAAATTTTCTCGATTATTAATCTTTTGTTTGTACCCATTTTGATATTTTTGTTGCTTTTTTAGAAAGTTGAATGCTTGTTTGATAAACAGGGGTTATTTCAAGTTAATTAATAGTTGCGATTCGAAAACTATGTAATGAATGTTTGACATTTAAATAATATGCATTGTTATCTAGTCTAGTTTTACAAGTCACTTGATCTCATAAGAACATTCGGTATTATCACGCGGATGAATTGAATTTACCAACTTACATGTGGTTTACAAATTATGTAACTCTAGGTTTTAGTGGAAAATAGAAAGATATATATGGTCTTTTCCATGATTGAGCTCTGCCAATTGGAGGAGTACATTTTACTTGGTTTTAGTGACACTCAAGGGTGTGTCCTAGTAGTTAATGTAGTGAGTGGAACCTTGGAGATCGGGGTAATATGTTGATTTCTTCCCAGAAACTTCAGCAACATTTCTCCAAGATTTCAGCTGCATAGTACATGAATTTGTAACGTTGCTGTGCGCTAGCACAATTGCTTGTTGCTGATTTCATAATGAGATGAACTCACAACTTCTTTTATTAGCGTTAAAACATAACTAAGTAGATAAAGCTCTCATCTCTCTAATATTATAAGCATTAGACCAAGGGGTTAGTACAACCATACATCTGATTGTTTCTTTATTTTCAGTGTCATTATCTATTATGTCCTACCCATGGTCATGGAATCAATAGTCAATAATTCTACAATTGTATTTTTCTCTTAATTTTTGCTATACCATATGATTGATGTTAATGTATGACACTAGTGGACTTCATTAATTAGCTGATTGAGTTCCCTGTTTCCACAATTTTCAAGGTGATTTACACCTCATTGTTTCTTTCTTTTGATCTGTTTAGATACTGCTGCATAAATCTAGGCAACCAATTGTTCCATTGTCTCTCAGCTGTGTTGCTTCCTTTCTCGTTGTATTAAGGTTTGTCCAGCTATAAGTTCCTTGTACTCTGTATGCTTTCCATTGCTATTGTGTGCTTTTCTTTACGTGTCTCTCCTTTTTTATCTTTGAGGTATTAAGAAACATCTGCTCAATGAGAACTAATGCCTCAAGATATACTGAATCATACCTCATAGAGGCATTGTCCAACTCTTCATTACTACAGAAGCAATTGCTCTCACCTTGAAATTTTGAACTACACTTTCTTTCGAGTGCTATCTGCATAAATGTATAATATATTGTCAATAGACAACTTAATTCCTACTGAAAGACATCGAGCTTAGCTTCCTGGAAGCTCAAGCTCAGGAACACACATATATATGTCCTTTCTATATCACACAATCTAAAAATAAAGTTTAAAAAAAAACGGTAAAGCTCAAAGTATTTTGCTGCTACTAGTTGTGAAGTTGGAAAGTGATAAAGGAAAATATATGAGAATTATAGCAAAGACTTCAAAAATACTACTACTAAATTGATGTCACTCTTTGAATTGCAACTAATCCTTTTTCCTTTTATGTTTTTGGTTATAGATCATGAGTAGTTGACAACTCTTGGTCATTCTAATTGGCTTTAGGAAATTTTCAGGAAATTGCCCAATTGACCCATCAGAAGTTTGAATTAAAGGACATTCCAATTAATAAGATATCACATTTATCTTCATCTTCATCTGAATCTGAATCTTTATCCCATCATTTGTAATGTAATATATAAACTAATTAAACTCTTAGTTGTACTATAATCTGGAATATATTAAGGAACCTTTCTATTATTCTAAAAATCGGAATGGATACGGGGCTGAAGTTCTCTAGTGTAACTGGGGAACTTCAGTTCTAGAGCTGAAGTTTTGTCTTTGTAACTGGGAACTTCAGCATACGGGGCTGAAGTTCCTAAGTTATAAAGACAAAAACTTCAGCATACGGGGCTGAAGTTTTATCTTTGTAACTGGGGAACTTCAACATACAGGGCTGAAGTTTCCCAGTTACACTAGGGAACTTCAGCTCTAGAGCTGAAGTTTTGTCTTTGTAACTGGGGAACTTCACCATACGGGGCTGAAGTTCCTCAGTTATAAAGACAAAATCTTCAGCATACGGGGCTGAAGTTCCCCATTTACACTGAGAAAACTGGGGATTTGTAAGTAGGGAACTTCAGCATACAGGGCTGAAGTTTCCCAGTTATAAAGACAAAAACTTCAGCATACGGGACTGAAGTTCCCAGTTACACTGGGGAACTTCAGCTCTAGAGCTGAAGTTTTGTCTTTGTAACTGGGGAACTTCAGCATACGGGGCTGAAGTTCCCCAGTTATAAAGATAAAACTTTAGCATAATGGGCTGAAGTTCCCCAGTTTACAAAGACAAAACTTCAGCTCTAGAGCTGAATTTTTCTAGAACTGAAGTTTTGTCTTTGTAATTGTCTTTATAACTTAGGAACTTCAGCTCTAAAGCTGAAGTCTTTGTAATTGTCTTCTATCCAGTCTGTGTGACTGAGGGGACCGCATAAAATATTTACAGGGGTCCTCCCTGTATTAACTTATATATATAGAATATATATACTAAATTTTTACCGAGGCCAACGGGTGCCGGTGACCACCCACCCCCTAATGTAGGTCCGCCCCTGCTTTTAATGCATTTTTTTTAAGTGAATACATAAATTATTTTGGTTCATGCATCTACTTCCATGATTCATTTACTAATTACTTGTTTTGTATTCCAATTAAGGTACTCTATGTATACGTCAAGAGATGCAAGAAGATGCAGGAACCATTTGCTAGATTCTTGACCAGAATGCAACAACAACAGGTACTTTTTCTGCTCCTTCTTAACAATCCGTCTTCCTTCTCGGTCCATAGATACATGCTGCAGATCTATTTTGGGGTTGGATAATGAATCATCAATATCTATTTTGTTTCATTTGAACCCATTCTACTGTCATTTTCTGTGGGAATTGCTAATTGTTTACAGAATGACAAATAATACAGAATAATTATATATTGAATAATACAGACTAATCCTTATAGGGTTGCTGAATATGAGATGATCCTCCTGTGTTGTTCCACTGGTTATAGAAATAGCCCATTCTTTTATGCAAATTTAACATTGCCCAAAGCTCACACTCATTTCTGCCCGATCTCTTTCTGAAATTTGGTGTTGTCTTTGCATGATCTCCATCTTGGGTTGTCATATTATCAAATCACATTAATATATAAACTCAAATTGTATATGATTAAGAAATCAGATATGTTCACAACTAAAAGTTCTAAATGATTAAAGAATATTAGCAATTCTGTAGTTGGACTTTGAAATGCTTGTTGATATCATAGGATTAGATGGTATGCTTATAACAAACTATTGAAATTTGTCTTCTTTCATTGGAATTCTCAATTGTTTGTTTCTCTGTTAGTTTGTTCACCATACGTTTACTCCAGCGTCTGATGCATCACCGGCTACATTAAGTGTTATTTGCAGATTTTTAAACTATGCACTGCCATTATAGAACATTGGCTTTCAACATACGTGATCTATTATTGATATGTTGATGAGAGTATTTGATGCATCTTTTTCCTGACATTACTCCTATTATTTTTGCTTAAACATGTCTAATATACTATATATCTGGATTTATGATCTGCGATGTTTATGTACTCTTCCTTCTTTCTTGACTATTCTTCTTCTTTTTTTCTTGAATTTTGGTTCCTTCTTGGAAATTTTTCTTTTCATATCTTTTGTGAGGCACATAATGTGTTTGATAAAATACCTTATTTTATGAGACACATTGTTGCAATAGAGTTTGGATAGTACTACTATCGCCTACAACATTTGGACTACAGAGAGTTGTTAGCGATGTTATTTCACTTAAGACAATTGCTAGAAGTACTGATGCAAACAAGATGTCAAATACTTAAATCTTGGAATTGTAGTTGTTAAGTCTGAAGCATACATGTTAAGTATAAGGTCAACATTTGCGTCCAACATACTACTGAAGGAAAGTCACAATTGGGAAGTTTGTTTTCGCAACTTGACCATTCATCAAGATTGTTGCTTCATCATATGCTCTTGCTGCTTCCTCTGCTCTCTCCAATGTTCCCAGCCATATCATTTTCTTCCTATAAGCAGACTTGGTCTCTTAGAACAGAATGAGATAATGTATACAATGCTTTGGAAATTCAAGAAACATTAAATTTTAGAAAATCTTTAAAATAGAGGGGAAGGTTGGCATTTTTATTGCACTAGTAAAGATACAGTGCAACAACATTTTCATCTCCCGGAGAAAATACTCAGAGCAAAAGAATGTGGGAAAGTCACAAGTAGTTGTGTTTAAGATATATACATTTTGCATGTACTTATAGTGTTTTCACCTTGATGTTATCTTCATGTTCTAATAATGTGATCTTGTATTTTTTTTTCTTTAATAATAGGGACAAGGTTCTTAAATAGTGGTGACAATGACGGAGAAGCTTGAAGCTAAGACACTCAATATTTTGCTTTTTGGTTATATGTAAATGCGTACAATGACAATGAAGTATTACGTAGTATATATGCAGAGGAACTTGAAGCTAAGGCACTCAATATTTTGCTTTTTGGTTATATGTATATGCGTACAAGAAATGGAAGTATTTAGTATTTGGTTTAGGAAATTCTTTTGGTGTTTATTAAATACTATTGGATGATCTTAAACTTATATATTAATATTAATATATAAGTTTCAGATGCTAGATTAATATTAATACTAGAGTAAACTATTCAGTAGCGTTATTAGAGATGCCACTAATGGCTTATTATTTTTGTGGCAACTAAGTCGCCACTAAATGTGAATCTTCAGTAGCGATATTAGAGTTGCCACGGATGGTTAATCATTTTGTGGCAACTAAGTCGCCACTAAATGTCACTCTACAATAGCGCTATTAGAGGTTTCATTGATGATTAATAGTTTTTGTGGCAACTAAGTCGCCACTAAATGTCATTCAACACTAGCGCTATTAGAGTTGCCACTAATGATTAATAGTTTTTGTGGCGACTAAGTCGCCACTAAATGTTACTCTACAGTAGTGACTTCAATAAAATCAACTTGGTGGAACTCTTTCTTGTGGCGAGTACATTTAGTTTTTGTAGCGATCACATCGCCACAAAATGTATAGATTCTGTGGCGACCTCATGTTGTCTCCACTAATAAAATTCAGTAATGGAAGTACTTGACGCAGTTCCATAGTCGCTACTGTAAACATTTAGTGGCGACTATCAATGATTTTGTGGCGACTTTGGCCGCCACTAAAAGATAGATTTCATGTATTGTGTTTCTGGTTTTCTTGAGCATCAGATAATCCTTCAGTGCGGTCGCGTGTTTTGGGCTGCGATCGCAGAGAGTAAGTTTGGGCTCAGCTAAATTTTTTCAGTGCGATCGCAATAAGAGGAACGCGACCGCATAAGGTCTATTGGGCCGGGCATGGGAGCTTCACTCTGTGCGTTCGCGTGGGCCTTAGCTGCGAACACATAGGGTCCAGTCCAGGAAAGTTCCACGAACGCAGATGGCTGTTTGTGACCGCACTGTGTTCCAGCATTAGGAGGGTGTGGTTTAGCCTATGCGTCGCATCTCTATGACCGCGACTGCACATACAATTTAGGCCTGGGCAAAACATTTAAACCCCAATTCGAGGGTTTAAGCCTATTTTCACCAATTTTGAATTTGAGAGCTCGAGAGGGGCAATTTTTGAAGACTTTTGCGCCTGAGTAACTTGGGTAAGTGATTTCTATCCATCTTAGACCAATTTACATGATTCCAATCTTAAATCCAACCTTTAAATTTGAAAATTTTGGGTAGAAAATGAGAAAAATGGGATGAACTTCATAGACCGAATTATTGAGTTTTGCTTGGGTGTTTGACCTCCGATTTGAGAGATTCTTATATGGTTAGACTCATGAGTGAATGAGTGTAAGGAAAATATAATTTTTACCCGATTCCGAGACGTGGGCCCGGGGGACTTATTAGTTAATTTCCTAATTTCGCGTATTAGTTTTGAACTTATTAGTTAATTTGATTCCTTGAAGTGATATTTACGTTATGTAATCAAATTGAATAGATTTGGGCCACCCGGAGTTGGATACTCGTGGCAAGAGCGTGGTATTGAGTTGATTAGCGCAGTCAAGGTAAGTGGCTTTCCTAACTCCGTGTTGGGGACTTTTCCTTAGGTATTTTTATACTGATTTTGTTATGTAGACGTCGTGTACATGAGGTGACGAGTGCGTACATAGGTCATTTCTGCTAAAATTCCACTTTTCCTTTCATGCACTCACTCATTCTCATTCCTATATTACTGTTTCCTATCTTAATTGAGTAGTTAGCTTAAGAATAAGCATGCCTACCTGTCCTTACTTGATTTCCTCTTATTTTCTACTGGTTGCACCATGTTTAGGTAGTTTTATTTTATTCTTGCCTGTTGCTTTTCCTGAACTGTTTAATTAAGCCGTATCTGACATACTTCTGCATTGTATATTTAAATTAGGACTACAAATTGAGATCCGGGAGCTTTCCCCTGTACTACATTGCATATTAAATTGGGACTATGGACCGAAATCCGAGACCTTTCCCCCCTGTACTGAAATGCATATTTAAATTGGGACTACGGACGGAGATCTAAGAGCTTTCCCCATGTACTGCATAGCATATTTAAATTGGGACTACAGACTGAGATCCGGGAGCTTTCCCCTGTACTACATTGCATATTAAATTGGGACTATGGACCGCAATCCGAGACCTTTCCCCCCTGTACTGAAATGCATATTTAAATTGGGACTACAGACTGAGATCCGGGAGCTTTCCCCTTGTACTGCATTGCAATTTTACTGTTGAGATATATGTTGTGCTGAGACGAGGGCTCTCTTTCTGTTATTAATTCATCCAGTTTCCATTAATCCTGTTTATCATTGCTTATCTATATTTCACTGTTTTAAATTTATATTGACTTGTTTTTAAAACTCAGTAGAGCCTCAACCTGACCTCGTCACTACTTGACTGGGGTTAGGCTTGGCACTTACGGAGTACCAATTGTGGAGTACTCACGCCCTATTCTGCACATGTTTTCCATGTGCAGATCCAGGTACCAACACCCAGTATCATGGCTAGGAGTCGTTCTAGCAGCTGCCAGGAGACCGCGAAGTAATTCTGCTGTGTCCGCAGAATCCCACGAGTCCCCTTCTACTCTAGTATAGGCATAAAAGACTTATGTATTTTCCACTATTTCATTGTATAGAGCTACATTTAGTACAGATCTTGTGACTATCGTGACGTTTCGGGTTTTGGTAAGTGAAAGTGTACATGCTGAGCAACTATGTTATATCTACTAGAGTTCTTTTCTGTCTTTATTTTATTGATTCTATTATTTCCACAAATTTTAGGCTTACCTAGTCGTAGAGACTAGGTGCCGTCACGATTCCTTTCGGAGGGAAAATTGGGTCATGACAAGTTGGTATCAGAGTGTCTAGGTTCATAGGAGTCACAAGTCATAAGCTGGTTTATTAGAATATCGCGCATCGATGCGGAGACGTCCGTATCTATCTTCAAGAGGCTATGTAACATTTAAGAACAATCAAATTCTTTGAATTCCTTATCGTGCTAGTTACTGTCATCAAATTCTTAAACTATATTCTATTCTTGCTTGCAAATGGTTTATACCCGTACCAGACGTACTGATGACCAGGCACTTGAGCCCCCAGTCAGAGCCACCAGAGGCAAGGGCCGAGGCAGAGGACGAGCACGCAGTGCAGCCCGAGCTCCGACTAGAGCAGAGACAGAGGAGCCCCTAGCAGCTACAGTTGGAGGGGCACATGAGGTCCCTACTATTACTCCAAACCTTCAGGAGACATTGGCTTAGTTCTTGAGTGCCTTCAGTACTCTGTCTCAGGTGCGGCTACTCCCGGTAGCTCCGGTTACATCCCAGGCCGGGTGAGGGACACAGACTTCCGCAGCCCGTACTCCTGAGCAGAGGGTTCATATTGGGCAAGTTCCAGAGTATATTCCTATGCCCCCAGAAGCTCCAGCTCAGCATGAGACTAGGATAGTTGTTCCTGAGGCAGAGCAACTCCGACTTGAGAGGTACAAGAAGTACCACCCACCTGAGTTCAGCTTACTAGCTTCGGATGACGCCCTGGGTTTTCTTGAGGGTTGTCATCGCATTCTCCACACTATGGGTATTGTGGAGACGAGTGGGGTTTCTTTCATTGCTTTCCAGCTGAGGGGAGCAGCTTATTAGTGGTGGCGTGCTTTTGAGCTTAGTAGTCCGGACTAGGAAGCTTCACTTACTTGGGCTCAGTTATCCGAGATGTTCTTACTTGAGTTTGTCCCTCAGAGCTTCAGGGATGCTTGGCGTGCAAAGTTTGAGTAGCTACGCCAGGGTACGATGACTGTGTCAGAGTATGTAGTCCATTTTAGCGATTTGGCTCGCTATGCACCAGCTTTGGTTGTCACTGTTAGAGAGAGGGTTCAATGCTTTATTGAGGGACTCCACCCCAGTATTCGGACCAGCATGGCCAGAGAGCTGGAGACCAATATTACTTACCAGCAGGCCGTGAGTATTGCCAGGAGGATTGAGACTATGTTAGCCCGGGACAGGGAGGAGAGAGAGGCCAAAAAGTCTCGAGAGACTGGTCATTTTTTAGGAGCCCGTGAACTGGAAGCACGCTATGATAGGGGTTTTGTGAGTCTCCCCATTCATTCAGCTCTCCCAGCAGCCAGTGGTATTCCAGCTCCTCCTAGACCTCAGGAACCTTATTATGCACCACCAGTATCTCAGGTGCCTCCTGCTCAAGGTGCTATCACTGGCCAGTCCAGTAGGCCAGTTTAGAGTCAGCAACGGCCGCCACGTCCTTCAAGAGGTTGATTTGAGTGTGGTGACCCTCGTCATATGATCAGAGATTTCCCCAGAGCGAGGAGGGGTGCACCACCTCAGACGTATCAGGCCCCACGTCTCCTACCAGGTCCCCTAGCTATTCTTCCAGCCCCAGCTGCTACCCCACCACCTCAGGCAGCTCTAGGTGGAGGTCGGGGAGGTCGAGGTCGCCCTAGAGGGGGAGGCCAGGTCGGGAACTATGCTCTTCCGGCCCGATCCGAGGCCATTGCTTCAGATTCAGTCATCACAGGTATTTTTCCCATTTGTCATAGGGATGCATCGGTATTATTTGACCCAGGCTCTACATATTCATATGTATCTTCTTATTTTGGTTTACATCTGGGGATATCTCGGGATTCTTTGAGTTCCCCCATTTATGTTTCTACTTTGGTGGGAGATCCTCTTGTTGTAGACCACGTATATCGATCATGTTTGATTGTTATAAGTGGTTTTGAGACCAGAGCTGATTTATTATTACTCAGTATGGTAGATTTCGATGTTATATTGGGTATGGACTGATTGTCTCTCTGCTATGCTATTCTTGATTTTCACACCAAGACCGTGACGCTGGCTATGCCAAGATTACTGAGGTTAGAATGGAGAGGTTCCTTAGAGTATACTCCCCGCCGAGTCATTTCTTTTCTTAAGGCTCAGCGGATGGATAAAAAGGGGTGTGATGCATATTTGGCTTATGTGAGAGATGTTAGAGCTGAGACCCCTACAGTTGAGTCATTTCCAGTTGTCAGGGACTATCCTGATGTATTTCCAGCTGATCTTCCGGGTATGCCGCCTGATAGATACATTGATTTCGGTATTGACTTGTTGCCGGGCACTCAACCCATTTCCATTCCTCCCTATCGCATGGCTCTTCCTGAGTTGAAGGAGCAGTTACAGGAGTTGCATGAAAAGGGATTTATCAGGCCTAGTGTATCATCTTGGGGTGCTCCGGTGTTATTTGTGAAGAACAATGATGGCTCGATGCGTATGTGTATTGACTACCGGTAGTTAAATAAGGTGACGGTGAAAAAAAGGTACCCATTGCCTCACATGGATGATTGATTTGACCAGTTACAGGGTGGTAGGGTGTTCTCCAAGATTGATTTGCGTTTGGGTTATCATCAGTTGAAGATTCGGGAGCCGGATATCCCAAAGACTGCCTTCAGGACCAGATATGGCCACTGTGAGTTCCTTTTTATGTCATTTGGGCTGACCAATGCCAGCAGCCTTTATGCACTTGATGCACAACATATTTCAACCTTATCTTGATACTTTCGTCATTGTGTTCATTGATGACATTCTGGTATATTCTTGGTCGCAGGAGGACCATGAGCAGCACTTGAGGACCGTGCTTCAGACATTGAGGGAGAAGAAGTTGTATGCCAAGTTTTCTAATGTGAATTTTGGCTTGATTATGTGGCATTCCTAGGCCATGTGGTGTCTTCAGATGGGATCAAGGTAGACCCGAAGAAGGTGGAGGCGATACAGAGTTGACCCTGACCATCCTCAGCTACTGAGATCCGCAGTTTCCTCGGTTTGGCTGGGTATTACCACTGTTTTGTGGAGGGATTTTCATCCATTTCAGCGCCCATGACCAGACTGACCCAAAAGGGTGCACCTTTTATATGGACTGAGGAGTGTGAGGAGAGCCCTAACTACATCTCCAGTGTTAGTATTACCCACAGGTTCAGGGTCCTATATAGTCTATTGTGATGCTTCGAGGATTGGCCTGGGAGCGGTATTGATGTAGGACGGTAAGGTGATTGCCTACGCGTCCAGGCAGTTGAAGGTGCATGAGAAAAACTACCCTGTTCATGATCTCGAGTTGGCAACGATTGTTCACGCCCTAAAGATATGGCGTCAAATTTATATGGTGTTCCCTGTGAGATATTCATGGATCATTGAAGTTAGCAGCACATATTCAGGCAGAAGGATCTAAATTTGCGCCAACGTAGGTGGTTGGAGTTGCTAAAGGACTATGACATCACTATATTATACCACCCGGGGAAGGCCAATGTGGTGGCCAACGCCTTGAGTCGACCGGACGAAGAGTTTGGGGAGTTTGGCATACCTTCATGCAACTGAGAGGCCTCTAGCCTTAGATGTTCAGTCCTTAGCCAGTCAGTTCGTGAGATTGAATCTTTCTAAGCCTTGTCGGGTATTAGCTTGTGTGGTTGCTCGATCTTCCATTTGTGACTGTATCAGAGAGCACCAGTATGATGATCCCCACCTTTTGGTTCTTCAGGACAGAGTACAGCGGGGTGATGCCATGGATGTGAACATAGGTGATGACGGGGTGATGAGGATGCAGGGCCGTATTTGTGTACCTAACGTAGATGAGCTTCGGGAGTTGATTCTTGAGAAGGCCCATAGTTCGCGGTATTCCATCCATCCGGGTACCGCGAAGATGTAACAAGATCTGAGACAACACTATTGGTGGCGAAGGATGAAGAAGGATATAGTGGAGTTTGTAGCCAAGTGTCTCAACTTTCAGCAAGTCAAATGTGAGCATCAGAGACCGGGAGGGTTGCTTCAGCAGATTGAGCTTCCAGAGTGGAAGTGGGAGCGGATCGCCATGGACTTTGTAATTGGACTTCCTCGTACTTTGAGGAAGCATGATGCTATTTGGGTGATTGTGGGTCGGCTGACCAAATCAGCCCATTTCATTCCACTGCTGACTACATATTCATTTGAGAGGTTGGCTGAGATTTATATCAGAGAGATTGTTTGCCTCCACGGTATCCCAGTATCTATCAATTCAGACAGAGGTGTACCGTTCACTTCACGGTTCTGGAGAGCCGTCCAGCAGGAGTTAGGCACCAGGGTAGAGTTGAGTACAACTTTTCACCCTCAGATGGACAAGCAGTCCGAGCGTACGATTCAGATTCTCGAGGATATGCTCTGTTCTTATGTGATAGATTTTTTATGGTCATGGGATCAATACTTTCCTCTTGCAGAGTTTGCTTATAACAACAGCTACCAGTCCAACATTCCGATGGCGTCGTATGAGGCTTTGTATGGTAGGCGGTGCAGGTCTCCCGTGGGATGGTTTGAGTCGGCTGAGGCCCAATTGTTGGGTACAGACTTGGTTCAGGATGCCCGGACAAGGTGAAGGTGATTCAGGAGAGACTTTGCATAGCTCAGTCCCGGCAGAAGAGCTATGCGGACCGGAAGGTTCGTGACTTGGAATTTATGGCTGGTGATCGGGTTTTGCTTCGGGTATCGCCTCTGAAGGGCATCATGAGGTTCAGGAAGAAAGGCAAGCTGAGTCCGAGATTTATTGGCCCTTTTGAGGTGTTGCGACGTGTTGGGGAGGTTTCTTATGAGCTAGTCCTGCCTCCCAGCCTAGCAGGGGTTCATTCGGTGTTCCACGTCTCCATGCTCCAGAAGTATCACGGTGACCCGATTCAAGTTTTGGATTTCAGCTTAGTCCAATTGGACAAGGATCTATCATATGTTGAGGAGCCTATGGCTATATTGGACAGGCAGGTCAGAAAGCTCAGATTGAAGAATCTTTCCTCAGTTAAGGTTCAGTGGAGGGGTCAGCCATTCGAGGAGGCGACTTAGGAGACCGAGCAGGATATGCGGAGTCAGTACCCTCATCTTTCCACAACTTCAGGTATGTTTCTATACTAGTTCGAGGACGAACGATTTTCTTAAGAGATGGAGGATTTAACGACCCGGTCGGTCATTTTGAGAGTTAGTGTCCCGATCCCCTAATAACCTCTTCTCCATGTCTATTTATGTAATTGGAACTTGTCGGAGCGTTGAGTGATGAAATCCGGAGTAATTTTGGACACATAGTCCATAAATGTGGAATTTAGCTTTAGAAATCTGACATAGCTAGAACTGTGTGAAAACAGATGAAGAATGGAATTCCGTCGACTCCGTTAACTCCGTTGGGTGATTTCGGGGTTAGGAGCGTGTTTGGAATATGTTTTTGAGGTCTGTTGTAGATTTAGGCTTGAATTGGCGAAAGTTAGAATTTTGGCTATTTCGGTCGATAGGTAAAATTTTGATACCAGGGTCTGAATGGAATTCTGAAAGCGACAGCAGATCCGTAATGCCATTTATGACCTTGTGAAAAATTGGAGGTCATTCGGATGAGTTTTGACGTGATTCGACATCGAATATGGATTTTAGAAATTCATAAGTTCTTAGGATTGAATCTATGCATAAATGATGATTTTGATGTTATGAGACGTGTTTTTAAGGCTCGATCAAGTTTGAATGAAATATTTGAGTTGGCTGGTAGGTTTGGTTGAGGTCCCGGGGGCCTCGGGCGTGTTTCGGGTGCTCAAACGGACTTCTTTCGCCTTAAAACTTCTGCTGTTTCTGGTTTTCTTGAGCATCAAATAATCCTTTAGTGAGATCGCGTGTTTTGGGCCGCGATCGCGGAGAGTAAGTTTGGTCCCTACTGATTTTTTTCAGTGCGATTACAATAAGAGGAACGCGACCGCATAAGGTCTATTGGGCCGGGCAGGGGAGCTTCACTATGTGCGTTCGCTTGGGCCTTAGATGCGAACGCATAAGGTCCAGTCCAGGAATGCTCCACGAACGCAGCTTGCTGTTTGTGTCCGCACTGTGTTCCAGCATTAGGAGGGCGTGGCTTAGCCTATGCGATCACATCTCTATGACCGCAACCGCACATCACAATTTAGGCCCGGGCAGAACATTAAAACCCCAATTCGAGGGTTTAAGCCTATTTTCACCATTTTTTTATTTGAGAGCTCGAGATGGGTGATTTTTGAAGACTTTTGCTCCTGGGTAACCTGGGTAAGTAATTTCTATCCATCTTAGACCATTTTTCATGATTCCAATCTTAAATCCAACCTTTAATTTAAAAATTTTGGGTAGAAAATGAGAAAAATGGGATGAACTTCATAGACCGAATTATTGAGTTTTGCTTGGGTGTTTGACCTCCGATTTGAGAGATTCTTATATGGTTAGACTCATGTGAATGAGTGTCCTAAAAATATAATTTTTACCCGATTCCGAGATGTGAGCCCGAGGGACTTTTTGGGCAAATTTTCTAATTTCGCGTATTAGCTTCGAACTTATTAGTTAATTTGATTCCTTGAAGTGATATTTACGTTATGTAATCAAATTGAATAGATTTGGGCCACCTGGAGTTGGATACTCGTGGCAAGAGCGTGGTATTGAGTTGATTAGCGCAGTCAAGGTAAGTGGCTTGCCTAACTCTGTGTTGGAGACTTTTCCTTTGGCATTTTTATACCGATTTTGTTATGTAGACGCCGTGTACGTGAGGTGACGAGTGCGTACATGGTTCATTTCTGCTAAAATTTCACTTTTCCTTCCATGCAATCACTGATTCTCATTCCTATATTACTGGTCATTGCTTATCTATATTTCACTATTTTAAATTTAGATTGAATTGTTTTTAAAACTCAGTAGAGCCTCAACCTGACCTCGTCACTATCTGACTGGGGTTAGGCTTAGCACTTACAGAGTACCAATTGTGGAGTACTCATGCCCTTTCCTGCGCATGTTTTTCATGTGCGGATCCAGGTACCAGCACCCAGTATCGTGGCTAGGAGTCGTTCTAGTAGCTGCCAGGAGACCACGAGGTAATTCTGCCGCGTCCGCAGAATCCCACGAGTCCCCTTCTACTCTAGTATAGGCATATAGGACTTATGTATTTTCTACTATTTCATTGTATAAAGCTACATTTAGTACAGAGCTTGTGACTATCGTGACGTTCCAGGTTTTGGGAAGTAAAAGTGTACATTCTGAGCATCTATGTTATATCTACTTGAGTTCTTTTCTGACTTTATTTTATTGATTCTATTATTTCCGCAAATTTTAGGCTTACCTTGTCGTAGAGACTAGGTGCCGTCACGATAGCTTTCGGAGGGCAAATCGGGTCGTGACATGAACTGTATTGCGGATCCAGAATATAAATTTTATGGGTTCAACCTTTAAGATATTTATCATTGTATTTTTAAAATTATAGGTTCAAATTTATTATTTATTACAATTTTAATAAATTTCTACATATAAATTTATGTGAGTTCAGTTGAACCCGATTTCAGAACCTAAATCCGCTTCTAGGTACAAGAGGATATAGATCAGCTACTTTTGTTCTAAGATTAGGATCCAAACATAACGTAGTTACTTGCTAATTATTTGAACAATTTAAATTATATGTGCTGACGGTAAAAAGGAATATTTCTACAATAAATTCACTTGTTAGGTTTACGGATAAATCCTTATAAATGTTAATTAGTAATTGTTATTTGTGACTTGATGTCACGATCCCAAAACGGACCGGTCGTGATGACGCATATCATGGAACTATGCAAGCCTACACACTCTTAACCAATTTATTTCTCATTTAGAATTAATAGAAATAAATCTTTCTTGCTGAAACTCTAAACAAAAAGACAAATACAAGTCAAAATACAGAAAGATAATTCCCAACAACGGGTGTCACCGAGTCATGAGTCATACTACACTTGTTTCAAAGTTCATCAAGACAACATTGTCTAGAAATAGTCTAAATACAAAAGGAAGATAGGGAAGGAGAAGAACAGGGCTACGATCGCCAGGTAGCTACCTCGCACTCTACAAGAGATGATCCACAACAAAATGATTAACTGGCACTACCGTGGCTGGGATAACTGAATCTTCACATAGGGTACAAGGGGTAACGAGAGTACACCAACTAAATAAGTAACAAGCCCAAACTAGGGGCTGAGAGGTAGTGGCAAACTTCACCTCCATCATTATGATAGGATCATTAAGAACAATAATATAGGCATGCTTTCAGTTAAATAGACAGTTCAAAGAATAAGATAAATGCAACTTGGAAGAGTAACATATATATAACTCAATTTTCCCTACATGTCAATGCATCGACGGTAAGAAATGTACAATGTGCCACCACTCTCAAATGCTCGTCCACTTAGTACTATATGTGGCTCACACGTCCCAGAGAAGATCCATCCCAGAATATATATATATATATATATAT
>ML436863.1:15813-34736 GCA_005239525.1 Nicotiana knightiana | reverse complement strand
TCAAATCCTATATTACTTGTCGACCACGTACACTTGCGTGTGCATTGGGAAATCAACCACCACATATATGAAGATTTTGAAGTTAATGGGAGTATACATCATAGCAAGGTATCGAAGGAGAGTAAGTTGGAAAACATGAAAGATAGGAAGGATGCTACTGGGAGCTCGTCTAAACTCGTGTGCTGCACGGCTTTGAACGAGCCATAAACCCAAGCAATTTAAAAAAAAAAAGCGAAGTATTTCCCCAGCATACGAACTTGAACGAGAGGTCGTCCATGTCTGCGCGACGCACGAGGATGCACAAGCTAAGCCTGAAGCCTTTATATAGAGCATTTCGGTAGCTCACTTCCCCAACTCCTCTTGGCCGATTCTTTGAGCTCCTCTCCACTCTCTCAAGACTCCCAACACCTCAAATCCTAAAGGTTAGGAATCCCTACTAGATTTGCGTTTTATTACATCAATTCCACCCTATAACTAACCCAAATCCACCATGGAATCATTAGATTTTCAAGGATTCTTCCCAAGATCTTAAGTGAGGACTTTTACAAGATTCACCCCCAAAAGTAATTCCATCTCCTTTGACTTGAATTCATGAATTATAATGAATATAGGAGTATAAAACTAGATCTAGAACTTATTGCATGGTGATTAGAAGCCATAGTTTCACCAAATGGAATTTTTAAAATTTGTAGAGACTGAAAATATGATTTGTTTGATGAATTAGTTGGTTGAGGATGGATGGTAAGACATGAATACATTTTTGGAGGTACTAAACTATTAAAGGCTGGTTTTAATATTAATTGGTGGGGCAAAGAGTGGGTATTGGATAAATAAATATCATCAATGAAAGTTGTAGAGAAATGTGCACACTTAATGTTTGATAAAATGCCTAAGTGAGCTGAATACTATGAACCCCTTCCTAACGATGGCCCAATTTGACCATGTTTCTAAAGATTGACGTTAGCAAGGTAAGTGGAACATTGTAGCAACTCTAACAAAAGCTCAATCGAGGTATGTTGGCTAAACCCCCGCTTCTTAGAATTGAATCCTATGGTATTTATGCAATCAGTGTAAGTCCCAAATTGATCGTACAGAAATTGCTATTCAGAATGTGCTTGCGTTGAAAAATATATGTGAAATATGTATTCATAATGTTATCTTATCATTTGAGGAGGTGTTAAAAACATGGAATATATGCTAAAAATTCCTAGACTTCAAGCCAAATTGTGTGAAAGGTCTCTATGTGCCTTAGATTCTAAATTGCTCACATATGTAATCAATGTCTTGAATGAAAAGCCTTGTATTTGTTGATGATGATAATAATGTTGGAGTGTGGAAAATAACTTGATTATGAAATACCCCCAAGCGCCAAATACGATATAACATTTGTGGCCACTAGTGCCGATGAATTGAAATATGTGAAAGAAGTAAGATATGAGGTGATTGATAAAAAATTGTAATTTCTCAGGAGAGACGGGTTAGCCGATCGGGCCGTGATTGGATGCCATGTCGCACACATGGTGGTGACTGTGCTGGAAATTATAAATGAAATTGTGATCATGCTTGATGTCTCAAATGAGATGACCTAGCCGATCGGGTCGGTATTGGACTCGGTGTAAGAATGCGGTGGTATTGTGGTTGATTGTATATCAGTACTAAATACCTCCCAATCGAAAATTATTGAAACTTACTTGAAAGCTTATGTGAATCTTAAGTTGAGGTTTTTAATATTGTTTGAAGCCTCTATCGAATTCATGGTTGGTCTTTCTCGTACTAATGATCATTCTATTGAGATGGTATTTATTTATTTATGCATACAAGTAATATTCGATGGTACTAACGTTCTTTTTGCCGGGTCAGTGCATCTTTAAATGGATGCAGGTGGTTCCACAACAGGTAGCATTGATCAGTGATAGGAGTACATCCTCCTCCCAGCAGTACTGGTGAGCCCCATTTCATTTCGGGGTCATACATATTTTGTTCCTTATGTATTGTACTTGAGGTATAGCCGAGGCCTTGTTTCCGGCACTTTTTTAGAAAACTTTTGTATCTATTAGAGGCTCAGTAGACAAAGGGAGGGTTGTATATGGGCGCTGGGAAAGTCGAATGAAATACTGTCGTGTTTGAATCATTTATCCCACTTCGAACTATGAAAAATGTGTGTATTTTGAGACTTTAAAATGGAGTAACTAATGAAATGATGTAGTATTGTATACATGATCTCCCTATTATCTAATTAATGAAAATATGTCTTCTCTTTGTTCATGAGCGAATTTGGGTAGAAAAAATCTAATAGGCTTGCGCAGCCGGGTTCCCTCGGTTGAGCGTCGGTCGCGCTCCCTAAGTATGGGGCATGACAAACTTAGTATAAGAGCCTAAGGTTTTAAAGTGTCCTCGGATGTCTCGGAGTCATGTCTAGTAGAGCCCTTCTTATTTGTGTGTTCTCGATCACATCTATAATAAGGGGGCTACTTGGACATTTAGGAATGATACACTTCTTTGATGTTCTATATCGTGTGATAGAACTGAATCTGAAACTGCTCCCCTAACCCGTGCAAAACTCTAATTGTCAGTACATGGCACCTAAGAATAAAGCAAGAATTGGCAAAAGAGCCAATGCCACCCCGGGAGTGGCCGTTGATTCTTTACATGATGATGTGCGTGAGTACCCGAGAGGTGAGGATCTTCCCCCGACTATTATACTGCCTAATTACACAACAGCTCACCAGAATACACCAGTTCCTACATCTGATGAGGGTATAACGATCCCTCCAACTGATATGCCAGTTCTACCTCCAGCCCCAACTTCTAGTCCTAGTGTTTCTGATAGGATCTTAGGGGAGCCATACAAATGTTGGCTCAGATAGTGTCTTCCCAGGCTCAGATATTTAATGTTTCACCTACTTCTTCTAGCTAGCAAGGGGATTTTGCTAGTTCCAGGGTAAACAAGTTCCTTCCGTTAGACCATCCAGTGTTCACAGGTGCTAATCCCGAGGAGGACCCCAAGGATTTCATCGATGAGATACACAAGACTCTCAGATTATGCGTGCTACTGAGACTGAGTGAGTGGAGTTGTCCGCCTACCACCTGAAAGGGGTGGCCTATTCTTTGTTTGAGCTATGAGAGGACTCCCGTGAGGAAGGGAGCCCTCCAACAAGGTGGAGTGAGTTTGTTGTAGCCTTCATGGATCATTTCTTGTTTGCCGAGACAAAGGCAGCCCATGCAGCTGAGTTTGGGAATCTAAAGCAAGGTATCATGAGTGTGTGGGAGTACCACATGGAGTTCTCACACTTTTCCAAGTACGATATTCATATGTTGCCAACTATGGAGGCCAGGGTGCGGTGGTTTGTTCAGGTCCTTAGTTCTTTGGTTATTAATGAGGCGTCTACAGTTGCCTTGAATTATTATATGAACTGTGGGAAGATGGTGGCGTTTGATTAGGCTACAGAGAAACGTAAGTTGAAGAACACAATGGAGTGAAAGGGTAGCAGTAAGGACTTCGCAGGTAACCTTGGAGGTTCATTTGTTGGTGGTAGATCAGCATTCAGGGGAGGGTCACCAGGGTCATCCCAGTTTTTTGCTTAGTCTTCAGCTAGTGCACCGCCGTCAGGGCCCAGTTAGCAGCAACATTTGAGTCATTTCAGGACCAGTCAGTGCAACAGGGGACCCTACCAGCAGGGTCAGTCAGGAGGGAGATTCGAGAAGTAGCAGAGGCCCCAATGCCCCAGGTGTGGGAAGATGCACTCGGGGATTTGCTACATGGATCTACCCATATGCTACGGGTGAGGATTGAGGGGTCATATTCAGAAAGTGTGTCATTCATCCCGCTAGGGTGCGGGCATGGGCACAACACAACCATCCAGTTATGCAGTTGCTACATCTTCAGCACCCTCTCCAACTCGAGACATTCTAGCACCCGCAAGGTGTGAAGAAACTATGGGTGGTGCACAGAGTTCGGGAGGAAACATTCGTTTCTATGCTATGAGTGGTTGCAAGAGTGAAGAGGCTTCTCCATATGTTTTCACAAGTATATTGACTGTCCAATCTCATGATGTTTATGTTCTTATTGATCTCGGTGCCACTTTGTCCAATGTCACCCCTTATGTTGCTATGGAATTTGGGATAGGACCAGAATAACTTCATGAGCCATTCTCTGTATCTACTCCAGTTGGTGAGTCTATTATGGTTGCGCGGATTTATAGAGGTTGTGTTATCATGGTGCGTGGTCGGGACACCATGTCCGATCTCATTGAATTTGGGATGGTTGACTTTGACGTAATAATGGGGATGGATTAGCTTTATTCATGCTTTGCTAAGCTCAATTTCTGAACTAAAACTATGAGACTTGAATTTCCAAATGAGCCAATTGTTGAATGGAAAGGGGATAATGTGGTACCAAAGGGTAGGTTTATTCCCTACCTTAAGGCCACGAAGATGATTAACAAGGGATGTATTTACCATTTGGTTCGGGTGACGGACACCGATGCTAAGTCACCTTCACTTGAGTCTCTGCCAGTTGTGAATGAATTTCCAGATGAGCTCCCTGGGATCCCACTAGATAGGGAGATTGATTTTGGGATTGATTTAATGAAAGACACGCAGCCTATATCTATTCCACCTTACAGAAGGGCACTGACAGAATTGAAGGAGCTAAAGGAACAATTGAGGGATTTGTTAGAGAAGGGCTTAACCCGACCGAGTGTGTCACCTTGGGATGCACCGGTTCTCTTTGTAAGAAAGAAAGATGGGTCGCTAAATATGTGTATTGATTATCGGCAGTTCAACAAAGTCACTATAAAAAATAAGTACCCACTACCAAGGATAGATAATTTGTTTGATCAATTATACGGTGCTAGGTAATTCTCCAAAATTGATTTACGAGCTGGGTATCACCAATTGAGGATAAGGGAGCAGTATATTCTGAAAACAGCTTTCAGGACCCAGTATGGGCACTTTGAATTCCTGGTAATGTCTTTTAGGCTAACGAATGTCCCGACAGCTTTCATGGATCTTATGAATCGAGTCTTCAAGCCTTTGCTTCGCTCCTTTGTGATAGTGTTCATTAGCGATATTCTTGTATATTCATGAAGTGGAGAGGACCATGTTGACTATCTCAGGGTAGTTCTGCAGACTCTTCATCAGCACCAGTTGTATGCGAAGTTTTCGAAATGTGAATTTTGACTTGAATTTGTTACACTCTTGGGTCATGTCGTCTCCATATAAGGAATTAAGGTTGATCCTCAAAAGATTGCAGCGGTGAAAAATATGCCTAGACCTACAACTCCAACAGAGATTCGTAGTTTCTTGGGCTTAGTAGGGTATTACAGGAAGCTTGTGGAGGGTTCTCTACTCTTGCCTCTCTGTTAACTAAATTGAAGCAGAGAGCGGTTAAATTCCAATGGTCCGATGCTTGTGAAAGGAGCTTTCAAGAGTTTAAATCAAGATTGACAACGGCGGATTAACCCTGCTAGAAGGTACATATGGATTTGTGGTATATTGCGATGCTTCAAGGATTGGGCTTGGGTGTGTATTAATGCAACATGGAAAGGTTATAGCTTATACTTCTAGGCAACTCAAGAATCATGAAAAGAATTATCCAACACATGACTTAAAACTTGCGGTGGTGGATTTTGCATTGAAGATTTGGTGTCATTATTTGTATGCGATCCATGTGGATGTATTCACTAATCAAAAGAGCCTTCAATATAATTTTAAACAGCAGAAGCTGAATCTAAGGCAGAGTATATGGCTTGAGCTACTCAAAGAATACGACATCGATATTATGTATCACCCGGGAAAAGCCAATGTTGTGGTGGATGCTCTTAGCCGGAAATATATTGGTAGTTTGGCTCACTTGGAGGCATATCAAAGGCCGTTAGCCAGGGAGGTTCATCAATTGGCTAGCTTGGGAATTCGTCTTGTGGACTATAGTGAAGGCAAGGTGATTGTACAAAATAAATCTGAATCATCACTCGTGGCGGAGGTGAAGAAGAAGCAATACAATGATCCATTGTTGGTGCAGTTGAAGGAGGAGATTCATAAACATAAGACAACCAATTTTTCTCTTGGCATGGATGATGGTACACTACGGTACCAAGGGAAACTATGTCTTCCGAATATAGATGGTCTTCGGGAAAGAATCATGGCTGAAGCTCACACTTCTAGGTATTCCGTGCACTCAGGTTCTACAAAGATGCATCACGATCTTAAGGAAGTCTATTGGCAGAGTGACATGAAGAGGAATGTGGCGGGCTTTGTGGAAAAATGTCCAAATTGTCAGCAAGTGAAGGCCGGGCATCAGAGGCCCGGCAGATTGGCACAGAACATAGAAATTCCAACGTGGAAGTGGGAAATGATTAATATGGATTTGTGGTAGGACTACGCGCACTCCATACAAGTTTGACTCAATTTGGGTGATTGTGAATCGACTCACGAAATCAACACACTTCTTGCTAGTTAAATCAACTGACAAAGTGAAATAGTAGGCCTAGTTGTATATCAAGGAAATAGTCAAGTTGCATGGCACTGCAATTTCTATCATTTCTGATCAAGGGGCACAGTTCACGGCTAATTTTTGGAAGAAATTTCAGCAAGGTTTGGGTACTCAGGTGAATCTTAGTACAGCCTTCCACCCACCGACTGACGGGCAGGCAGAGTGGTCTATTCAGACGCTCGAGGATATGTTTCGTGCTTGTGTTCTTGACTTCATGGGTAACTGGGATGATCATTTTCCACTCATAGAATTTCTTACAACAAAAATTATCATGCTAGTATTTAGATGGCACAATTTGAGGCGTTATATGGTAGGAGATATAGATCTTTCATTGGGTGGTTCGAGATTGGGGAAGCCTAGTTGAGAGGACCAGACCTCGTGCATCAAGCTCTGAAAAAGGTTAAGATCATTAAGGAGCGATTGAAAATCGCTCAGAGTCGTCAAAATTCCTATTCGGATGTTCGTCGCAGAGATTTGGAGTTCAAGGAATATGATTGGGTATTCTTGAAGATTTCACCCATGAAGGGTATAATGCGGTTTGGAAAGAAAGGGAAATTGAGTCCAAGGTATGTCGGGCCGTACAAAATCATTCAGAGGATTGCAGGTAGGTAAAATCTTGAGCGACCACCTGAGATGTCATTAGTGCACCCGGTATTTCATGTGTCTATGCTTTTGTTGAAGAAAGTAGTTGGAGATCCGTCTCTTATCTTACCAGTTTAGGCTATCGAGGTTAATGAAGAACTATCATATGAAGAAATTCCAGTTTCCATTCTTGATAGGCAAGTTTGAAAGTTGAGAAATAAATAAATTGCCTTCTTGAAGGTGTTACGGAAAAATCAGCAGGTTGAAGAGGCTACTTGGGAGGCCGAGAAAGAGATAAAGAAAAAGTATCCTTACTTGTTTGAATAGCTGCGTAATCCTTTTTACAAAATAGTTGCCTATGAATTTTGTATCACTTGTTCAATTAATTTAAAGGTAATCCTTTTCGATTATATGTTGCTAATGGCCACATTTAGTGTTGTTTTGGTGTTATGTTACGTCATTGGATTATGTATATGATGTTAGGATGTGTTTTCAGGGTTCTCTAATAGGTGGATAGGCCCAGTTACAAAGGAAACTCTGGCAAAATATTTGGAAATTCAGGGAGTTAGTCAAACTTTGGTCTACTGGTGTGTTGTATGGTAGTTGAATTGAATCGGATGCAAATGGTTAACTTTGACACTTATTAGAGTATGAATGATCCTAAGAGAGGGAGAATGTAAGGCTCAGTTAAAATTTTCTTATGATTTTTAAAGTGCGCCAGCGGTATTTGGGAATAACATTTTCGAGTATTAAAGGAGACCTATGGGATAGAACCACATCATTTTGAAATGAAAATCTATGCTTAAGGTATGTTGGAAAATACTAAGGAAGTTTGTGAGTGGGAAGAATTTGTGTGGAACAAGTTTGATACATAAAGTGGAAAGAATATCTCAAATTTCACAACACCTTATTTTAAGCGAGAATTACTCTCACAGCAAAAAGATATTTTCCATGAATTTTGTTTCTAGAGCATATCCCATCGAGTATGGTTTAAAACTTATCAAACCATTTGTAATTTGGATATTTCTACAAGAAATTATGATCAAATTACTAAAATAAGGCAGACGGAACGAAGAAAGTCTTGCTATGTGTTTAAAGCCTTAAATCGCGCCTCGAGATCTCCATTTTTTGGTTGTATACCCTATATGGATATAGATGAGATTAACATTTTGTAATCATGGTTTCATAATTATATGAAGATTTGGAAGTGAATTGGATTATACATCATAGTAAGGTAATGAAAGAGAGTAAATTGGAAAACATGAAACATAGGAAGGATGCTACCGGGGAGCTCATCTGAACTCGTGCGCTTCGCAGGTTTGAACGAGCCATGACCCCATAAATTTTAAAAAAAAGCAAAGTATTTCCCCACCACATGAAATTGAACGAGAGCTCGTCCATGTCCGCGCGACGCACGAGGATGCACAAGCTAAGACTGAAGCCTTTATATAGAGCATTTCTGTAGCTCAATTCCCCCATTCCTCTTGGCCAATTCTTGGAGCTCCTCTCCACTCTCTCAAGACTCCCAACACCTCCTCTTTAAGGTGAGTAATTCCTACTATTTTATTGTTTTATTCCATTGATTCCACTCTACAACTAACCTAAATCCACCATGGAATCATTAGATTTTCAAGGATTCTTCCCAAGAGCTCAAGTGAGGACTTTTACAAGATTCACCTGCATAGGTAATTACATCTCCTTTGACTTGCATGCATCACATAATAATGAATATATGAGTAGAAATTTAGATGTATAACTTATTGCATGGTGATTGGAATCCGTAATACCAAATGGAATTTTTAGAATTTGTAGAGAATGAAAAGTGATTTGTTTGATGAATTAGTTGGTTGGGGATGGATGGTAAGACATGAATACGTTGTTGGAGGTCCTAAACTATTAAAGGCTGGTTGTAATATGAATTGGTGGGCAAAAGAGTGGGTATTGGATAAAGAAATATCATGAATGAATATTGTAGAGAAATGTGCATACTCAATGTTTGATAAAATGCCTAAGTGAGCCGAATGCTATGAACCCCTTCCTAATGATGGTCCAATTTAAAGTGGTTTCTATAGATTGACATTACCAAGGTAAGTGGAACATTGTAGAAACTCTAACAAAAGTTCAATCGAGGTATTTTGGCTAACCCCCTTCTTCTTATAATTGAATCTCATGCTATTCATGCAATCGGTGTAAGTCCCAAATTGATCGTATAGAAATTTCTATTCCTATCACGACCCAAACCGATGGTCCGAGACTGATACCCAGTACCTTACTCAACCGAGTACCAATGTAACGTATATTTTGTATCATTCTTTTATAGGTAAATGAACTGGAGTAAAGTATGAGGGAATAAACTTATACATATGATATACTGGCCTATAAGACCAAAACGATTACTCATACACTAAACATAGGCCGACAATTCCATACAATCTTTCATATACATGACATATGTCTATAAGCCTCAAAGAGTACATAAACTTCATAAGGCCGGGACAGGGCCCCGACATACTAATCAATATGTGTCCAATGCATATTGACCAAATAGGCAACTCCAGAGCAAATGGAGCGCACCAACACCTTTCGCCGAGCTGATAGCTTACTTGGAGGGCTCATAACATGTCTATCGCAACATGCAGACATGAAACGCAGCGTCCCCAGGCAAAGGGTTGTCAGTACAAATAATGTACCGAGTATGTAAGGAATGAAAATCAGTAAATAATAGACATGAAAGAATCATGGAGTAAAAGACTCAACATGTATATCTGGATAACTCTGTAAATCATGAATTACTTATAATGTCATGCATATGCGTATGAATATCATGTCGTGCATAGATACATGTGTTCATAACATCATCAAGCCTCTGAGGGCATCCCATCATATCATTTTGGCCACTATGGGTAAAATCATCAACATATACCAGCTGATCAGGTGGTGGTGCATATATAACGCCGTAAAATTTTCCTATATTCCATATACATATAATATACATATATACGCGTATATAACGTCGTCTGGTCATGGGTCAATTTACATGTATAAATGAATGCAATGCATGAGAAGTACGTCAATAAAATTTTTTGGAACATCATAAGACCATTATACCTCTGATTAATATCATGAAACACACTTTATCAACTTACGTATGTCCTGAGACCCATGAACTGACGATAGAATAATAAGACATATAGGAATTAAAGAACATAGGAATCTCTAATACTTCTATGAATAGAGTCATTTATGGAAGTTATGCATTTGTTCGTTTCGTTTGTGTCGTATAGATCATGCCAAAAATAAAGAAGGGATAGCCTTAACATACCTGAGTCGATTATCTTAACAATCCTTCTAACATAAGGAAATCGCGACAAAACACGTGACAACACGATCGAATTAGAGAAAAATCTGTATGATATTCTTGAGAAAGATTGCACCGTACTCCCTTAGAAGCACAAAATCCCGTTGCGATAATATTACGTAGTATAACTTCTTTTGCTGAATTTTTGTTGCTTGGTAGATGTAAAACATGTCCATTTTTGTTATTTTGATCATAATATTGCATAAGTTTTCTTGCTGAAGTTCATCCGTAACTTGGAGATGAAGTATCTTTATTTTTTTGTCCATTAAAGAAGTGATTTGATGACATTCTTTAATCCAAAGAGATAAGGTGCCCATCTCTTGAAGTGTTGCCACCTTGCAAGGTGATTCAAGAGTCACCTAATATATTTCCATGTGGCTGCCACGTTTGCCTTAGTCTTTATCCAAAAGACTTTAATTAATCAACCAGTAATTATTAATTAACTTTTTAATTCCCCCATTATCCAATAATTTATATAATTAAGGATTATCTCAAATTACTTAAAATACTACCCACTTTTAACATATCTTATACACCTTACTATCATGGTCATGTGGTATCTTGTATGACACTAGTCCATAAATACCGGGTATTTTAGCTCGGGCCGTATTTTATCCCAACATGTCAAACATTGACGAAAATTCATTTTCTTTGATTTTTTTATCCTCTCACCTTCACAAATTTACTCATCACTTGTTTGATATAGCATAATGCTTATAATCTCAAAATAATTTCATTCATGAACTTACGTGATTAGCTTACGACGAAACTTTAACGTACGAAAATACGGAACGTAACATCTCATTCCGAGCTTATATCAATTTACTTATTGCGTACTTCCACGTACGAAAACATGGTGTAACATCATTCCCCCCTTTGGAACATTCTTCATCGAATGTGGACTGATGCACTTATCATTTTCATGACTTATGCCTTTCAAATACTTAAGTACTCTCCTTTACATCTAGGCAACTGTTCTACAAATAATTCCAAAGGCCAGGGTATTCCCCTCTTTAGGCCTCTTTCTCAAACCGTGACTTACGGTCAGGATCCTTCCAATATCGTAATTATTGTTACCTTCTATCATGCAGCCTATACAACTTCGACCTTATAAGTGCGCCTATGCGACTATTCTCCCCTTTCCCTCCAGCTTCTGGATAATCTCTGGGCCTCACTTTGTAAACCTATACATAGCTTGACAAGATGTCCCTTTGGGAATCTATAGGTATATTGATGTTCTTCGCTTAGTAGTTTGTTGAACTTACGAATACTGCTATACCTTATTTCGTAGACCCGTTTATCCATCTATATGACTTTACTGCCATAAATCTTACTCTGATTTATCAATACTGAGGTATGCTACAACTCCATTTTACTCTTGTTACTTATCCGATATGTATAAATCTACATACTTTAATGCTTCTTTATTACCGTTCATCTTAAAAATGACGGCCTAATCTCACCTTATACTTTATGACTTTTTTCCATCTATTGTCGATTCACCTTAATGTTGAGGTATCATCTATCACTGATAACTAGATCTCTTATGTAATACTGCTGCTAGGACTCACGTCTCATCGTGGAACATTTGAAGTGATTGTCTTGATCCACCTGGGGGTGAATGTTCCTTCTCAACTTTCTTTAAATGTAAGCTATTACTTTTCCTGATCTTCTGCCTCCTTGTTGCGTGCATACTTAGCTTCTTAGTTCCCACACATGCTGGAATTTTCGTGCAACTCATATGATCTCGAATATTCCTCTGCCTGAGTTGAAAATACTTTTAACCTTCATTAACTGGGGCGCCTCGTAGCCTTCTTCATCTTGCTTCTTTTGCTTCTTGAAACTTGTATTTATCGTCTGAATCTCTCGTTGACTTTCACCATAAAGGTGGTTAGATATTCTTGCCTCAAATCTCCTTATCAAGAGGCTTATGTGTCTTAGTACATACATGATCTACTGAAGACCTTACATTTATTTATCAGAAGCATCATTAAAAACCGAGTTCTTTTGACTCAACTCTTCCATAGTCACATTCAATCTCTTAACATGTATCTTTCTAGATATAGGCATCGTCGTATTATGAATAAGATAGAGTTTAGGAAATTGAGTTCTTACAACTAAGCTCTACCACACGATCTAGAGTAAGAAGAAACAGTGACAGCTCTAAATGCCCTGTAGCCTTATACTTATAAGTGTGGTGCATGACACACCCATAAACAAGACTCTACTAGACACGGCTTGTAGACTCCCTTGGACAGAACTGCTTTAATACCACTTCTGTCACGACCCAAATAGATGGGCCGCGATGGACACCCGGTACCTTACTCAACCGAGTACCAACGTAACGTATCTTTTGTACCATTCTATTATAGATAAATGAACCAGAGTAAAGCATGAGGGAATAAAAATATACATATGACATAATGGCCTATAAGACCAAAAAGATTACTCGTACACTAAAAATAGGACGACAAGGCCATACAATCTTTCATATATATGGCATATGTCTACAAGCCTCTAAGAGCACATAAACATCATAAGGTCGGGATAGGGCCCCGACATACTAATCAATACGTGTCCAATGCATACTGACCAAATAGACAACTCCGGAGCAAATGGAGAGCACCAACACCTTTTATTGAGCTGATATCTTACTTCGATGGCTCATAACCTGTCTATCGGAACCTGCGGGCATGAAACACAGCATCCCCAGGAAAAGGGAGGTCAGTGCAAATAATGTACCGAATATGTAAGGAATGAAAATCAATAAATAACAGACATGAAAGAAACATGGAGTAAAATACTCAACATGTATATCTGGATAACTCTGCAAATCATAAATTACTTATAATGTCATGCATATGCGTATGATTATCATCCGTGCACAGATACATGTGTTAATAACATCATCAAGCCACTGAGGGCATCCCTTCATATCATCTCGGCCTCTGTGGGCAAAATCATCAACGTATACCAGCTAATCAGGTGGTGGTGCGTATATAACTCCGTAACCTTTTTCGATATTCCATATACAGATAATATACATATATACGCGTGTATAATGTCATTTGGTCATGGGTCAATGTACATGTATAAATGAATGCAATGCATGAGAAGTACGTCAATATACTTTTTCAGAACGTCATAAGACCATTATACCTCTGATTAATATCATGAAACAAACTTTATCAACTTATGCATTTTCTGAGACTCATGAACAGACGGTAGAATAATAAGACGTATGGGAATTCAAGAACATAGGCATCTCTAATACTTCTATGAATATAGACATTTATGGAAGTTGTGCATTTGCTCGTTTCATTTGTGTCGTATAGATCATGCCAAAAAGAAAGAAGGGATAGCCTTAACATATCTGAGTCGATTATCTTAACAATCCTTCTAACATACGGCAATCAAGACAAACATGTGACAGCAAGATCGAATTAGAGAAAACTTCGTATGATATTCTTAAGAAGGATTGCACCGTACTCCCTTAGAATCGCAAAATCCCGTTGCTATAATATTACCTAGTATAACTTATTTTTCTGAAAATCCTTTGTTTGGTAGATGTAAAACATTTCCGTTTTTGTAACTTTGATCATAATATTGCATAAGTTTTCTTGCTGAAGTTCATCTGTAACTTGAAGATGAAGTATCTTTATTTTTTTTGTCAATTAAAGAAGTGATTTGATGACATTCTTTAATCCAAATAGATAAGGTGCCCATCTCTTGAAGTATTGCCACCTTGCAAGGTGATTCAAGAGTCACCTAATATATTTCCATGTGGCTGCCACGTTTTGCCTTAGTCTTTATCCAAAAGACTTTAATTAATCAACAACTTATTATTAATTAACTTTTTAATTCATCCATTCTCCAATAATTTATATAATTAAGGATTATCTCAAAGTACTTAAAATACTACCCACTTTTAACATATATTATACACCTTACTATCATGGTCATGTGGTACCTTGTATGATACTAGTCCATAAATACCGGGTATTTTAGCTCGGAACGTATTTTATCCCAACATGTCAAACTTTGACGAAAATTCATTTTTGTTATTTGGTTATCCTCTCACCTTCACAAATTTACTCATCACTTGTATGAAATAGCATAATGCTTATAATCTCAAATAATCACATGCCCGAACTTACATGATTAACTTAAGATGAAACATTAATGTACGAAAATGCGGAAGGTAACATCTCATTTCCGAGCTTATATCAATTTACTTATGGCGTAAGTAAGTAAACCTCGCAGGTGAGTAACTACTTCGCAAAAGCAGCCTCTGCATCTGCGGACCTTTATGGAAGACGCGGCCCTCGCAGTAGTGGTCAAACGTCACAAATACGATCAACGCCCAACCAAGTTCCACTTCGCATCTGCTCACCCCTTACTCGCAGGTGCGACTTTTCTCATGCGCAACTTTATCTCCTCAGGTGTGATGCACCTACGCTAGACTTGCCAATAATTAACCAAATGGTCTGAAACCTATCCGAAAAACAATCGAGCACTCTGGGACAATGTCCAACCATACCAACAAGTCTTAATACTTCCCAAACCCATCCAAAGGCTCAAAATATCGAAAGTCACATCAAAACCAAGAATCATTGATCAAAATCAATCTCTAAGTTCATAAACTTCCAACTTCAAATCAAGTGTCAGATTCAAGCCTAACCAATCTGTAACAAACCTAAACTTTGCGTAAAACATTCAAATAACAAAATGAACTTATACTTGAGTCGATTATCTTAAAAATCCTTCTAACATAAGGCAATCGCGACAAAATACGTGACAACACGATCGAATTAGAGAAAAATCTGTATGATATTCTTGAGAAAGATTGCACCGTACTCCCCTAAAAGCACAAAATCCCACAACGATAATATTACGTAGTATAACTTCTTTTGCTGAATTTCTGTTGCTTGGTAGATGTAAAACATGTCCATTTTTGTAATTTTGAGCATAATATTGCATAAGTTTTCTTGCTGAAGTTCATCTGTAACTTGGAGATGAAGTATCTTTATTTTTGTGTCCATTAAAGAAGTGATTTGATGACATTCTTTAATCCAAAGAGATAAGGTGCCCATCTCTTGAAGTGTTGCCACCTTGCAAGGTAATTCAAGAGTCACCTAATATATTTTCATGTGGCTGCCACGTTTTGCCTTAGTCTTTATCCAAAAGACTTTAATTAATCAACCACTAATTATTAGTTAAGTTTTTAGTTCCCCCATTATCGAATAATTCATATAATTGAGGATTATCTCAAAGTACTTAAAATACTACCCACTTTTAACATATCTTATACACCTTACTATCATGATCATGTGGTACCTTGTATGACACTAGTCCATAAATACCGGGTATTTTAGCTCGGAACGTATTTTATCCCAACATGTCAAACTTTGACGAAAATTCATTTTTGTTATTTGGTTATCCTCTCACCTTCACAAATTTACTCATCACTTGTATGAAATAGCATAATGCTTATAATCTCAAATAATCACATGCCCGAACTTACATGATTAACTTAAGATGAAACATTAATGTACGAAAATGCGGAAGGTAACATCTCATTTCCGAGCTTATATCAATTTACTTATGGCGTAAGTAAGTAAACCTCGCAGGCGAGTAACTACTTCGCAAAAGCGGCCTCTGCATCTGCGGACCTTTATGGAAGACGCGGCCCTCGCAGTAGTGGCCAAACGTCACAAATACGATCAGTGCCCAACCAAGTTCCACTTCGCATCTGCTCACCCCTTACTCGCAGGTGCGACTTTTCTCATGCGCAACTTTATCTCCTCAAGTGTGATGCACCTACGCTAGACTTGCTAATAATTAACCAAATGGTCTGAAACCTATCCGAAAAACAATCGAGCACTCTGGGACAATGTCCAACCATACCAACAAGTCTTAATACTTCCCAAACCCATCCAAAGGCTCAAAATATCGAAAGTAACATCAAAACCAAGAATCATTGATCAAAATCAATCTCTAAGTTCATAAACTTCCAACTTCAAATCAAGTGTCAGATTCAAGCCTAACCAATCTGTAACAAACCTAAACTTTGCGTAAAAGTTTCAAATAACAAAATGAACTTATACCTGAGTCGATTATCTTAAAAATCCTTCTAACATAAGGCAATCGCGACAAAATACGTGACAACACGATCGAATTAGAGAAAAATCTGTATGATATTCTTGAGAAAGATTGCACCGTACTCCCCTAAAAGCACAAAATCCCACAGCGATAATATTACGTAGTATAACTTCTTTTGCTGAATTTCTGTTGCTTGGTAGATGTAAAACATGTCCATTTTTGTAATTTTGAGCATAATATTGCATAAGTTTTCTTGCTGAAGTTCATCCGTAACTTGGACATGAAGTATCTTTATTTTTGTGTCCATTAAAGAAGTGATTTGATGACATTCTTTAATCCAAAGAGATAAGGTGCCCATCTCTTGAAGTGTTGCCACCTTGCAAGGTAATTCAAGAGTCACCTAATATATTTTCATGTGGCTGCCACGTTTTGCCTTAGTCTTTATCCAAAAGACTTTAATTAATCAACCACTAATTATTAGTTAACTTTTTAGTTCCCCCATTATCGAATAATTCATATAATTGAGGATTATCTCAAAGTACTTAAAATACTACCCACTTTTAACATATCTTATACACCTTACTATCATGATCATGTGGTACCTTGTATGACACTAGTCCATAAATACCAGGTATTTTAGCTCGGAACGTATTTTATCCCAACATGTCAAACTTTGACGAAAATTCATTTTTGTTATTTGGTTATCCTCTCACCTTCACAAATTTACTCATCACTTGTATGAAATAGCATAATGCTTATAATCTCAAATAATCACATGCCCGAACTTACATGATTAACTTAAGATGAAACATTAATGTACGAAAATGCGGAAGGTAACATCTCATTTCCGAGCTTATATCAATTTACTTATGGCGTAAGTAAGTAAACCTCGCAGGCGAGTAACTACTTCGCAAAAGCGGCCTCTGCATCTGCGGACCTTTATGGAAGACGCGGCCCTCGCAGTAGTGGCCAAACGTCACAAATACGATCAGTGCCCAACCAAGTTCCACTTCGCATCTGCTCACCCCTTACTCGCAGGTGCGACTTTTCTCCTACGCAACTTTATCTCCTCAAGTGTGATGCACCCACGCTAGACTTGCCAATAATTTTCCAAAGGGTCCGAAACCTATCCGAAAAATAGTCGAGCACTCTAGGACCATGTCCAACCATACCAACAAGTCCTAATACTTCCCAAACCCATCCAAAGGCTCAAAATATCGAAAATAACATCAAAACCAAGAATCATTGATCAAAATCAATCTCTAACTTCATAAACTTCCAACTTCAAATCAAGGATTCAAGCCTAACTGATCACGCTTAACTATGTCTTATAAAAGACTAAGCGGGCGTTGCAAATATAATCCGGGATATTATGCCCAGAGTCGATCCCATAGCGAATTTACCTATCAATCAAGGCTTTAGAATACGCAACTTTTACTCAATCAATTCTCTCAAGATTGTTTAATATAAATTGGTGATGTTTTACTAATTCTATTGACAATAATAATAACTAACAATTACTAACAATGTGTTGTAACCAATTATGATAAAGGTCTAAGGCTATGGTTTCCCCCGTTGGTGATCTTTCTTCTCGGATACTTCTTATAGTTTGATTAGTTGTCTCTATCAATCATGAACACTCTATCTACCATAAATCTTTCTCAGGTAATTATTATAATTTACTAGACGCACTCTCTCAAGTTACGCTAGCAAGATTGCATTACAGTTCACATTAGATTGCACCCGAAGTATCATTATTTCTAATCCAACTTCTAAACCCTCGGTTATGACTTTCGTCTATACTCCGGGAGTGATTTTGTTCAAACAACTACCTAAATATGCACTCTCTCTCTNCTTAGCTACTCATATTCATAAGAACCAATTCTAAAATAACTTGCATAATTGAATTACAAAATAATAAGTAAAAGCTATGAAAATCAATGTTTGCTTCACTAAGTAGTAATCCACACGTTGTTCTTTACTTTAATGTCTTCCTCTCCTCAAGTTGTGTTTTTGGGTCTATTTATATGTTTGGGATAAACCGTAGTCGTGTAGGAGACTTCTATTCCAACCGGGAAACACTTAAAACCTTTAAAACTCAGAATTGAGCGGACCTCGGGACCCAGACGTTTCGGCTCAAACGCCCCCTTAAAGCCAGGGCAGACCTAGCTTTAGGGCTCTAACGCCCCACTAACGCCCGGGTTGGCCTGGCTTTAAGGCCAAAACGCCCGGCTATAGCCCGGATCACTCCTTTTCGACTCTTGATCGTATTTTTAACGTTCATGCATCCATTTAGCTCGGTTTCCATCTCCAATGCACCTACACATGAAATAGACTCCATTATGCACATAAAAAGTGTATTTTTATCATTAACGCACATAAAATGTA
>ML436863.1:3763-15576 GCA_005239525.1 Nicotiana knightiana | reverse complement strand
TGCTTTATTCACAATCCACTCACTACTCTAACATAGAGGTCAACAACATTACCTTTCCTTCATGAATCATGTGCCCTCACCAAATCAAAGAGCTAGTTCCTCACACAATAAAATTTAAGAACACTTAGGAACTCAAGATAGAAAGAATTCATCCGCTCTCAAAAATAGTATTCATATGCCACAAAAGATGCACCATAGGCTTGCCCGTAGTGTACTACTCTACTAATCCAGTTCATTCAGTCTAGGATCAAGTAGGACTTTATTTGGTTGTAATGTAGGTTGTGGGACAGGTAGGATACATTTGGATATAAGAGTGACTACACCTCCCTAAGCACATTAATACATATACTTTCGCATTCAACCTCAAACTTATATTAAGCCAAACTCCAACTTTACATCAATGTTATTACCCCATACTTCTGTAAGCACAATTACATTAAGAGTCACCGCATATATTCTTCTTTCACAACAATACAACTGTTTATTTTATTTATTTTTTCTTTTCTTTTCCTCTTCTTTTTTTTAAGTGACTCTTACTTTTCAAAACAATGCACCTTTCTCCTTATTTCAATTATTCCCCTAAAAAACGAACCTACCACTCCACACTTTAACTTTTCCATATTTCATCACTTTTTTCAGTGCTTACGAGAGGTGACAAGGTTCAAATATATGATCGATTCAAACAAAAGGGTATGGCTTGTAATGTGGTTGCCAAAGAAACAGGATTATAGGCTCAACGGGGTTAACTACGATACATAACAATTAGGTGGGTAAAATATATATAGCTGGCTCAACAAAGAAATGCCTATATCACTTCCAAGACTGAACAAAACTTCTATTTCGCTTTGCACACACACGGGGCAAGTTCTAGACATCAAATGCAATGCACAGAATAACATACAAATCTCACACACACATGGCACATAACTCACTCAGGATTGGATCTATCACGACACTCCAGTCAAAGCAGTTAAGCAAATCTTAAGAATTCCTGATTTAAGGTATTTATCCTGGAGTCAAAAAATTGAGCCTAAGCGTCACAACCAAAGTACTGACTATTCTCAAGGCATTAGCACGTTTCGAGATATTGCTACTATTAAGCCCTTAACCATGTGATTCCTACTCTTAAAAATTAAAAACTACCTACACCCGGTTCAATTAAAAACCCTTGGAAAAGAACCGTGGTCCAAAGAAAAACCAAGGGGGAATTACTACACTACCTAAAACAAAAAATCTTTTTGGTATTTTCTCTAGACTTACTTCCTTCAAGAAAACTGTCTAGGAGATCCATCGTCAGGAAGAGTCCACATATTTCTAATTAAATTTTTCTGCTTTGTTTACCAACAAAAAAAGCTCAAACTACTAATAAGAACGCACACAACAAATCACAACAAATATGTACAACACCCCACACTTAAATCATGCAATGTCCTCAGTGCATCACATATAGACAAAACAAGAAATAAAAGTAAGGTGTAAGAAACTCCCTGATCCAAGTAGCTTCGCCATCCTTTCCATTAGCTTTTTTTTTTACTTTCCATGCTCCTTTGAGCATCCGCTTGAATCACTTTATGCCTCCACTTTGAACTTATGAATTGGATCCCAAGTTTTTAATCTCCTCTATGATCATGCTCCTGGGGTGGTGGAACAAATCTGCTCTGCCCAATAAAACAATGTAGTAATTTGCGCTTCTTGGCCTTTCGACAAAATGTGTACTCCCTACTTTCTGGCAAGAAGAATTCCAGAATGTAGGCATCTTGTTCTTTATCCCTCAATTCCTCAGGTGGTTCAGATAACTCTATTTTCATATCATCATCCAAACACAACGTGAAACAATGGTTGGAGTGTGTACCAACATCCTCAACACTAACGACACTAAATTCAACAAAGTATGTATCATCGATGTCCTTGGTTAACTCTAGAATCTTTTCTACCACATCAGCATCCTCCGATTTCAGTTCCAACATGGGCNAAAGGGTCCCCAACAGTTAGGGATGCATCATCTTTTTCTGAGATCACATTCACAACATCAATAAGAGAGCAGTTGGCGAACTCACAAGGTCGCCTCATAGACTTTTTCACGTTGAATGTGATTTTTTCATCATTGAGCCTCATCTTAAGTTCACTAGTCTCACAATCGATAAGAGCTCTGCCTGTGGCCAAAAATTTCCTTCCCAAGATTATGGGGATTTCCTCATACACTTTGCAGTCTAATATCACAAATCAGCAGTAAATACAAACTTCCCCACTTGCACCAATACATCATCCAGAATACCCGACGGTCTCTTCACTATCCTATCAGCAACTTGTAGAAGCATGGAGGTGGGCCTGTCTCTACCAATCCCCAGTCTTTTATATATGGCCAGCGGCATCAGAATAATGCTGGCCCCCAAGTCAAATGNTGAGTAAGGGTGACAGTAGCCAGATCTTGGAAGTCAACTTTTCTGGACATCAAGTCCTTTATCATTTTAGCGTAACCAGGCATTTCCTTCAACGCATCAATCAATGGGATATTTATCTGTATTTTCTTTATCATGTCCAAGAACTTTTTGTACTGTCCATCCTTTTGGTATTTGGCTAGCCTCTGAGGGAATGGAGCTGGCGGTCTCTTTTTCCCAGTAATTTGGGACTTTTCTTTCTCATCCATAACCTCAACTATCGGCTTCTGGGCTATCTCCACTTCTATTTATGTCTCACTCTGTGCATTGGGTTCTCCTTTAGTAGGTTGCACTGTTACCTTAGTCAAGTTTGTTGACTCATCAAGTTCAATCGGCATGGGTACCAGTGTCTCGGCCTGTCTGCTTTCACGAGCTCTCTCTAGTTCAAAGTTTAAGTCTCTGCCACTGCGGAGAGTCACTTCCATCAGCTGCCTTGGGCCCTGGTCCATAGGATTTACCTGAGTATCTGCAGGTAAAGTTCCAGGAGGACGATTGTCCACTGCCATAGATATCTGGCCCAACTGTACTTCAATATTTTTAATAGCTGTATCATGTACATCTACTCTCTCACTGATTTTGGCATTTGACCCAATAAACTGCTGCATCATAGCTTCTAACCTGGAAAACCCATCTTCGTGCTTTCCCCCCTGTTGATGCTGAGGAGGGTAGTATGATTGTTGTTGATTCTGATGGTTATAACCTTGTGGCCTCTGATACGGTGTTGCATTACCTTGTTGTCCCCTGACACCCATATTTCCACTGTTCTATTGTTGGTGGGGTGGTCTATATGGTTGAACATGCCGACCCCAGTTCTGCCCCCTTGTCTATGGCTTTCGTAATTCGACACATAATTCATATTTTCTAGATAAGGAGGGTGATGACATTCTGCATTCCAGTGATTAACAAGTGGTTGACGAATTCAAGATGTGCATAAGCCCCCATTGGTTGTGTCTACGATGTGTACTTGCTGTTTTTGTCCTGATTCCTCCACTTTCTTAGTAAGTATACTCATCTGTGTTACCAAGGTGCCCACGTTCTCTGCAATAGTATTAGATGGATCGAATGGCACTGAGTGAACTACAGGAGTAATGGGGGCATACATTGTTGTCCATCCTGAATTCTGTGCCATTTTATCAAGTAAGATTTGACTTTCTCTCCACGTTTTTCTCAAGAATACTCCACTAGCCGAAGCATCATCATTTGCTTTAACAGTATCAGCCAAACCCATATAAAAACGCTGTCCCAACATTTTCTCTGGAATACCATGATGTGCACAGATAACCAGCGTCCCCTTAAATCATTCACATGTCTCTTGCAGTGTTTCCACTGGTTTCTGTCTTAAGCTCAAGATTTCATCAATTTGTTGAGCAGTCTTGTTGGGTGGATGAAACTTATTCACGAACTGTTTGAATAACTCCTCCCATGTGGTAATGGAATTGATGGGGAGTGAGTTTAGCCAAGTCTGGGCAGCGCCTGGCACTGAGAATGGAAACAACAACAGTTTTATTGCCTGCTGAGTGACGTTAGGCTGCCTCTGAGTTTTGCAAATTGACAGGATATTTTTTAAATGCTGCTGGGGGTCTTCGATGTATGACCCTGAGAATAGCCCTTTGTTCTGCAATAAGTGCAGCATATTATTTGTTATCTGGAAGGACTCGGCCTGAATCTGAGGGACCGGTATTGTGGTGACCAAATTCTCAACTGTGGTTTGTGCCCAGTCATATAAGGGAGCCTCTACCCCTAATTGAGCGACTGGGTCTACCACATCATCCCCATTATTGTTACGGTTGTGTGGATCTTCCATGTCGATTTCAATTTGTTCAATTTGTGGTTGATGTTTGCTTTTCCGGTTGGTCCGGTTTAGGTCTTTGAAAACTTTCTTGGGGTCTGATAAGGCTTCAACTACTTCACCAGTCCTCGATGAGTTTCTAGATATGCACCTGGTACACGTTAGCAAACGTTAAACTTTCAATATAAAGACGAAAATTTAAAAAAAATTGACTATATTTCATAATTTTGTATTTCTTCTAACTCAATTGATAATACCGCTAGTCCCCGGCAACGGCGCCAAAATTTGATCACGCTCAACTATGTCTTATAAAATACTAAGCGGGCATTGCAAATATAATCCGGGGTATTATGCCCAGTGTCGATCCCACAGGGAATTTACGTATCAATCAAGGCTTTAGAATACACAACTTTTACTCAATCAATTCTTTCAAGACTTTTTAATATAAATTGGTGATGTTTTACTAATTCTACTGACAATAATAATAACTAATAATTACAACAATGTGTTGTAAGCAGTTATGATAAAAGTCTAAGGCTATGGTTTCCCCCGTTGGTGATCTTCCTTCTCGGATACTTCTTATAGTTTGATTATTTGTCTCTATCAATCATGAACACTCTATCTACCATAAATCTCTCTCAACTAATATCATAATTTACTACACGCACTCTTTCAAGTTACGCTAGCTAGATTGCATTTTCACTTTAGATTGCACCCGAAGTATCGTTATTTCTAATCCAACTTCTAAACCTTCGGTTATGACTTTTGTCTATACTCTNCAATAAGTTTATCCCCAACGGGTTCCACCAAAACCCTAGATTAAAGAATCTTAGCTACTCATATTCATAAGAACCAATTCTAAAATAACTTGCATAATTGAATTACAAAATAATAAGTAAAAAGCTATGAAAATCAATGTTTGCTTCACTGAGTAGTAATCCACACGTTATTCTTTACTTCAATGGCTTCCTCTCTTCAAGTTGTGTTTTTGGGTCTATTTATATGATTGGGATAAACCCTAGCCGTGTAGGAGACTTCTATTCCAACCGGGAAACACTTAAAACCTTTAAAACTCGGAATTGACCGGACCTCGGGACCTAGGCGTTTGGGCTCTAACATCCCCTTAAAGCTAGGGTAGACCTGGCTTTAGGGATCTAACACCCCACTAACGCCAGGTTGACCCTGCCTTTAGGGGCCAAACGCCCCACTAACGCCCGGGTTGGCCTAACTTTAAGGCCAAAACGCCCAGCTATAGCCCGTGTCACTCCTTTTCGACTCTTGATCATATTTTCAACGTTCATGCATCCATTTAGCTCGGTTTCCATCTCCAATGCACCTACACATGAAATAGACTCCATTATGCACATAAAAAGTGTATTTTTATCGTTAACGCACATAAAATGTAAGGCATATAACGTGTTAAACCATGAATTCTAGCCACACATCACTAACCAATTTGTAACAAACCTAAACTTTGCGTAAAAGTTTCAAATAACAAAATGGACATATACCAATTTCCGGAATAACAATTCGAACTCGTTATCATGTAAGTCAACCTCCGATCAAACTTGTGAACCTTCCAAACCTTAAACTTTCCAACTTTCGACAATTAAAGCTAAATCAACCTAGGAACCTTCAAATCTGAATTCGTACCAAAGTCCAAAATTGTCATACGACCATATTGGAACCATCAAAACATGAATCTGAGGTCCTTTACACAAAAGTCAAACTTTGGTCAACTTTTACAACTTAAGCTTCCAAAATAAGACCAAGTGTCTCAACTCTCTCCAACCTTCACAAAACCAATCACAACCATCCTCGCAGATCACAAAAGATCAAATATTCATACGGAAAACATCATGTAGGGGACCGTGGCTTAAATACACAAAGGACAAAGGGACTGGCAGGGTAAACTAAATCTTCTACTATATAAGTGTATACGGTTAAAATCGACCACATCCGATTTTATGGACTCGAGGGTCTGCCTCGAGATTAAGTCCATATCAAAGCAAGCTCGACCTGGAAGAACTGAGAGACTGGAGGATCAAGATCGAGCAAGATTGACATCGTGTAACGTAATAAAGATATATCTACAATCGACCACAAATCTCGGCGGGAATCTCGGGATTGATAGAACCCTTAACGGTTATTGATATCAATCATGTATTTCTTTCCAAAATTAGAGTTATATCTTATTTAGGATTCCTCTACTATATAAAGAGGAACCCTGATCATTTGTAACGAGGGGATATTACATTCACTTATTGAGAAATAACAATATACTACTCTTTTATTTACTTACAATTTCCTACTGTTCTTATTGTTCTCAACGCTTGGTCTCTATCCTATTCCAAATTGAGGTCGATAACTATAAAACGGCACCGGTTTGATTCATTCTAACCTCTTAACTCTTTTATTTACTTAGTCATTTATCTATTGGCATTGAATTATATCATGTATCCTTATAACCACATTACAAGTTTAATTGTTACTCATGTTTCGAGGTAAACAGTTTGGCGCCCACCATGGGGCTAAGGATAATAGTGATTATTCAGTGCTAATTCTGGTATAACACACTATTTTACGCTTGTTTCTTGTCAAGAATTTTGTTTCAAGTTGAATCATGTCAAACTCGCAAAACACATCTACACACGGTGAAAACGGCCTCAGTCTCCTTGGAGAAAATGAGAATGTTATCGCCCCAGGAATCGAGGTCCCACAGGCTGACCTTGGAGGAGAACCACCCGTCAATCCACTTGATGTAAGTTCTCATGTTTCCTTGAATGCGGATTTAGGCGCAGACCCCGAGGGAAGTGTGCGTAGAGAGGGCCGAACTGACAGTCGAGTAACACAGGGCGGAGGAGATGAAAGAGTCATTGTCCAAATAATATTTGAAATGCTGCAATCCTAACAAAATGCTATTGCTCAATTGTAAAGTAAGCACAGGGTACCAAATAGGGCCGAACAAGAGGTTACTCGATGTACCGAGCGAGTGCCTGAAAGGTCGGGTGATAACACTTCGACAACCGATACTTCTATAATGAGGATGCTCGAGGAGCTTAATAAGAGAATAAAATCGGGAGAAAAGAAAAATCGAGGCCAACGACAAGAAGGTGGAAACGTATAACTCTCGAGTCGACGAGATAGCGGGGGAACCACCGACCTTAAAGGGAATGGACTCCAAGAAGTTTGTGCAAAAACCATTCTCTCCGAGAGCGACTCCGAAGCCCATCCCAAAGAAGTTCTGTATGCCCAATATACCTAAATACAACGGGACGTCAGACCCAAATGAGCACGTTACTTCTTATACGTGCGCCATAGAAGGTAATAATTTGGAGGATGATGAAATCGACTCTGTACTGCTAAAGAAATTCGGGGAGACCCTGTCGAAGGGAGCTATGATTTGAACCAAAACTTGCCGCCGAACTCTATCAATTTGTTCGCCATGTTAGAGGATTCATTTGTAAAGGTACACACTGGAGACATAAAGGTTTCTACAAGGAAATCGGATCTCTTCAAAGTAAATCAGAGGGATAACGAGATGTTAAGGGAGTTCGTGGCTCGATTCCAAATGAAACACATGGAATTACCACCGGTCACTGATGATTGGGTTGTCCAGGCTTTCACCCAATGATTAAACGAGCAGAGGTCGATCACATTGCGTCAGTTGAAACAGAACTTGATCGAGTACCCGACTGTGACTTGGGCAGATGTACACAACCGATATCAGTCAAAGATTAGGGTCGAAGACGACCAATTAGGAGCCCTTACAAGTTCAGTACATCCATATTGGTCAACAGGTAAAAACCAGAGTGATATTGATAGAGAATCAAGGTCGAATAAAGATCAATATCAGTTGTATGTTTCAGATCGAAGGAATAATGGTCCGGTACGTAGCTCCGCCCGAAACGATCGAAAGGGTGATCGAGGGCAGAATTATCGGGGATTAATGAGTAAAACTTGCTTCGAAAATTATGCAGATCGCACAAAAGCACCTTGATTATCGGAGTACAATTTCAGTGTTGATGCATCGGGAATTGTATCAGCTATTGGAAGGATCAAAGACACCAGGTGGCCCAGGCCTATACAGACTGACCCCTCTTAAATGAATCCAAATTTAATGTGTAAGTATCATGGCACGCATGGCCATTGGACCAAAGACTGCAGACAATAGAGAGATGAGGTAGCTCGATTATCCAACGAGGTCCACGTTCGAGAGTTCCTCAGTGATCGAGCCAAATATCACTTCAGGGAAAGAGACACCAACAGAAAGAACGAGCAAGAATAACCTCATCATGTTATTCACATGATCATCGGCGGTGTCGACATCCCACAAAGGGCCTATATTCAAATGCACCAAGGTGTCGATCATTCTATACTATGTGCTCGAAAGTGCTCTATCGTTCAATGACGAAGAAGCAGAAGGCATCTCTTAGCCGCACAAAGATGCCCTGGTAATTTCTATTCTATTAAATAAAATTCAAGTTAAACGAGTTCTAGTAGATCCAGGTAGCTCGACAAACATAATCAGATCGAGGGTCGTAGAACAGGTCGGCCTGCTAGACCAAATTGTACCTGCATCTCGAGTCCTAAGCGACTTCAACATGGCTAGTGAAACAACGAAAAGGAAGATAATTCTACTAGTAAATATGGCCGGGACTATCCAAGACACAAAATTCCATGTCATCGAAGGCGACATGAGGTACAATGCACTGCTCGGAAGGCCCTGGATCCACAATATAAGGGCAGTTTCGTCGACCCTTCACCAAATAATGAAGTTCCCAGTGGTGGATGGTGTGAAAATAGTTTACAGGGAAAAAACACCCTGCAAAGGAAACGTTTGTAGTCGACGAGGTGATGTTTATATCAACACCTTCGACCTTGGAAAAATTGAGCACCAAAGATAAGTAGACGACCAAATATCAATCACCGCCCTAGCCTCGACCGAATCGGAGAAACAAATAAAAGAGGAAGAAGAAGAGGATTTTCTCACTCCTCGAACTTTCGTGGTTCCCAAAGAATCATATGCAACCATGTCGACAGTCGAAGAGCTGGAACATGTGATACTGATCGAATATCTACCGGAATGAAAGATATACCTAGGAACAAGGTTGACCCCCGAACTCAGGAGAAAACTCATTAAATTTCTTATTGATAACATGGATTGTTTGAATGGTCCCAATTAGACATGACAGGAATCCCACCAGAGATAACAACTCATCGGATGAGCCAGGGTCCAAAGTTTAGACCGATAAAGCAAAAGATAAGGCCCCAGTTTGAAGTAAAGCACGCCTTTATCAAGGACGAGGTAACCAAACTTCTCAATATAGGGTCCATTCGGGAGGTAACATATCCCGAATGGTTAGCCAATGTAGTCGTAGTCCCAAAAAAGGGAACAAACTTAGAATGCGTGTAGACTATAAGGACTTGAATAAATCATGTACAAAAGACTCTTTTCCCTTGCCTAATATCGATTGAATGATCGATGCCACAGATGACTACGAGATTCTTACCTTTCTCGACGCCTATTTTGGGTACAATCAGATCCACATGGACCTAGAGGATCAAGAAAAGACTTCTTTTATCGTTATGCTTGGGATCTATTGTTATAATGTAATTCCCTTCGGGCTAAAAAATGCGGGAGCTACATATCAACGCCTAGTTAACAAGAAGTTCGAAGAACATATAGGTAAATCAATGGAATTTTTTATTGACAATTTCGGGGTCGGCTTGGGAAAATTCCTCGGCTTCATGGTGTCAAATCGGGGAATCGAGATCAACCTCGATAAAATTAAGGCCATCAAGGACATCACCGTTATAGATAGTGTGAAAGCCGTTCAGAGGCTAACCGGACGGATAGCTTCCCTTGGCCTATTGATTTTGAGGTCATCAGACCGAAGCCACAGGTTCTTTTCCTTACTCAAAAAGAAACATGATTTTACATGGACCCCGAAATGTCAACGAGCATTGGAGGAATTGAAAAGGTACTTATCGAGCCCACCTTTGCCCCACACTCCAAAGGCAGCTGAGAAGTTGTACCTATACTGGGGAGTGTCCGAGATAGCGGTAAGTGGTGTGTTGGTTCGAGAAGAACAAGGTGCGCAGTTTCCTGTTTATTACATGAGTTGGACCTTAGGAGATACTGAAACTAGGTATCCACGCTTTGAGAAATTGGCACTTGTATTAATAAGCGCATCTAGAAAATTAAAGCCATATTTGCAGTGCATCCCAAATGTGTGCACCACTTATCCACTTCGAAATTTTTGGCACAAGCCTGAATTATTGGGTCGATTGGCCAAATGGGCCGTCGAACTTGGTGGGTATGATATCGAATATCAACCTCGAACGTCCATTAAGTCTCAAATTTTAGCAAACTTCGTGGCCGATTTTATGCCAACTCTTGTACCCGAAGTGGAAAAGGAACTTCTACTTAAATCGGGTACTTCATCCGGGGGTATGGACCCTCTTCACGGACGGTGCCTCGAATGTGAAAAGGTCCGGGCTCGGTATTGTTTTAAAACCGCCTATGGGAAATGTTATAAGACAATCCATTAAAACTGCCAAATTGACTAATAATGTTACACCCCATGTTTTCATACGTGAAAGTACGCAATAAGAAAATTGATAGAAGCTCAGAAATGAGATGGTACATCCCGCATTTTCATAAGTTAAAATTTCGTTGTAAGCTAATCGACGTAAGTTCGAGAATGAGATTATTTTGAGATTATAAGCATTATGCTATTTCAAACAAGTGATGAGTAAATTCATAAAGGTGAGAGGGTATGCAAATTAAAGAAAATGAATTTTCGTCAAAGTTTAACATATTGGAATAAAATAAGGCCCGAGCTAAAATATCCGGTATTTATGGACTAGTGTCATACAAAGTACCACATTACCATAATAGTAAGATGTATAAGGTGTGTTAAAAGTAAGTAGTATTTTAAATAATTTGATATAATACTTAATTATGTGGGTAATTGGTTAATTATTGGTTAGTGGAAGATTAATAAATTATAAAATAATTAGAATTGGATAAGTTTGAGGGATCTTACCTTTAACGTGGCAGCCCATGTATTTATTAGGAAGAAGCCACTAAGTGACTCATACAAAATGTAGAAAGGTGTTACACTATTAGAGCATGACAATTTTCTTAGAATTACTTCTAATTATTACTTGTCAACTTAATCACATTGGTGATAGGAGTGTCTACACATTCTGCTGGCCGTTGTGGTTGTCATTCTGCATTTGAAGACTACTACTATTTCTTCTTGTTAAGTTGGTGAAGATGTTTTCTGATGGAGTGTCGGCCTCTCGCTCTCGGGTGGGTGCTTGAGAAATGTAACTTGTGGAATTGGTAGAAGCTTCTTGTCTTGAGCTTAACTTCGGATGTTCTCCAGCAATGGAAGGTGGATGTAGTATTGATAGGGGAGTTATTTTTAGTGGTCCATCAGTTGTTTCAAGCATCTGGCTACTACCACTAAAATCAACTAATTTCAGAACATGGATTGGAAAGTTCATCATGTTGGGGTCTTATTTGTAATGTTATAGTTGTGGTTTAGAATATATATATATATATATATATATAT
>ML436860.1:8177-27262 GCA_005239525.1 Nicotiana knightiana | reverse complement strand
ATATATATATATACACACATACATATACCCCGATTAAGGAGGTAGTTTCCATTGTAGAGCTTAAGTTCCTCGTAAAGAAGGGATTTGTATCACGAGATTTATACTTGTCTATTTTATTTATTTACTCTGCTCTTACGTATTTCCCTCTTTATTGTATTTGATGTTATTGGACCCCTAGTGAGTGTCGATGTCGACCCCTCGTCACTACTCCTCCAGAGTTAGGTTAGATATTTACTGGGTACACATTGTTTACGTACTCATCCTACACTTGCTGCATATTTTGTGCAGGTACATAGATGTCTAGAGGCCTCGTGAGAGCAGAGGTGTGCATACATACGGGGATCTGGGTGAGCTGCATTCCATTTGTCGACCCGCAGCCAGCAGAGTCTCCTTCAGAGTATTTATATTTTTCCTGTCCAATTTGTATTCCGGACAGTTGTTGTATTTTATTTTATATTCCTAGTTAATGCTCATGCACTTGTGACACTGGATTTTGGGATGACTATGAGATTGTTTTGTATTGAAATGGTTAAAAGTATCATTATTCACTCTGTATACTTCATCTTTTATTATTTAATTGAAAGAAACATGATTTCAAAAATATTAAAATGAAAACCAAATTAAGTATTTATTTTTGGCTTGCCTGACAGCGGTGTCCGGCGCCATCACGACCTTTAATGGATTTTGGGTCGTGACACCGCCATTTAGAAAGAAGGGTCATAGGTTTTGGGCCTGTAGCCCCCTTCCCCCCCCCCCCCCCCCCCCATCGAGCGGAGCTTGTGTGAAGGGTGCGCCACCTGAAATCCAACTTTCAAAAATTATTGTTCAACACAATTTCAAAAACTTTTTTCAAGTTTCAATTAAATCTATATCAAAATGACAGCTTAGACAATTGCTACATGCATTCGAATCTAACTAAGAAAATGGCATGGCAACTAACATCCTCATGGTTTTGTTGGCTATCATTATTTATATGATTTTTAAATCTCATTTATTTTATGAAACTATTTATGTGGCATTTTTTTTGTTTTAAAATTTGCTAATATATTACCTATACCTTAAAACAAAATCTTATCCAGAAACCCAGGTTCCTACTTTCTTCTTGAGAGCCAGTACCTTTTTTTTCTTTTTTCGAAAGCAATTATATTAAAAGGTAAACGGTCGCTCTAATTCTTTTGAATAAGTTTAATTAATGCTAAATTTATGTAAAAATTTGAAGAAAACGACCTAAAAGTCATAATGCATACTCTTGTATATGGTAAAATATGTTCATATTAAATGATCGCATGATAAAGCGACATGTGGAGCCGAAGACAGATGGAAAGCGAGGCAAATGAAAATTAGGTCTGAAGCACAATCTCGTTTGTTACCGAAGGAAATGCTGTTCATAAAGACAAAATAAATGTTTGTCACCCTATAGCATTTAATGGAGAATATTCTATAACATTAAGTATGTAAACTGTTACAAAGAATATGGTATTCATTGACTACCATTACACATTCTTCAATGGACCCCATAATTGTCATTTAAAAGGGGCTTGATCCTAGGACCTTATTTCCTAGAAACAACTATAAATAGTGAGCTCAACAGCCATTGTAGTGGAGGAATTTTCTGACAAGCTTATACTAAACAATGTTCAAAGCTCAATAATATTTTATCTTCTTACTTATTAATATCGTTACTACTGCCTCCGGAAGCTCTGCCCCGGTACCAGGATTTCTGATGTCTTATCTCGATTTTAATGTTAGGTTTTACATTCTTGTTTAATTTATTTATCATTTTGGGATCAAATCGATTCACTTGTATATAAACCACGCATAAATTTAACGGTACTATTTTACGAGTAAACAGTTTGGTGCCAACCGTGGGGCTTAGGCATTGTGTAAATGAGTTGATCCTTGCATCTATTACTAACTTGTTTTATTATTTGCTCTTAGAAAAAATCATAGAAAATGACATATAATGATGTCAACATCGCACACAATGTTGAGGGCCAAGGAAATCAGCCTCAGCACGAAGATTCAATCAGTGATACCCACAACGAGGGTGATGAGGCCACTCTATCCATGGCGGGCAATATCCACGGCATGTTCGAGAGGAACCTCCTAATGACACTGAAGAAAAGCACATCACTGAAACAGTAAGGATCCTGAGGGAGCAACAAAAAGCCACATATTAGGATGGGGTAAGGTTCCTCCCGGTGCTCCCACAAACCAAACAATGCAGAGGGTCGACAACAACACCCGAGGGGCGAAGTCGTCTTTGACAGGGTCGGGGGGACGGCAGCGGATCTGACAACAAATGAGAATAATCCCTTTAAAACCGAATTCATGCAGTTTATAAGGGAAATAAACTCCTGAGTGGATTAAATTCCGGGCGTACAACCAGAGTTGAAAGGACCTGACTCAAAAAATTTAACGTAGTTGCCATTCAAACCAAGTGCGGCAACAGAATTGAACCCGAAGCGGTTCAAATTCCAGATGTGCAGAAGTACGATAGGACTTCGGATCCTCAAGAGCACATCACCACCTATACAATGGCAGTGAATAGGAATGATTTAGCTCCGCACGAGAATGAGTCAGTCTTATTGAAGAAATTGGGGGAGACCCTCACGAAAGGGGCCTTGACATGGTATTCGCTCTTGCCCGAGCACTCAATAAATTCCTTTGAGATGCTCACAGATTATTTTATCAAGGCCCATGTCAGGGCTAGAAAGGTACATGACCGAAAGGCCGACATATTCAGGATTGCACAAGGAGAGTTCGAATTATTGCGGGAATTCGTGACCAGATTCCAGAAAGAAAGGATGATGCTACCAGATGTACCGGACGAATGGGCAGCTGAAGCATTTACTAAAGAGCTGAATCTGAGAAGTTTTGATGCTTCCTGAAAATTAAAAGAAAGTCTTCTCGAGTTTCAGGCAACAACAGGGGCGGATGTTCAGACCGGTATGAGTCAAAGATAAGAATTGAGGATGATCAGCTCGGTTTCCCGACAACAACCAAGAGTCGAAACCTGGAGAAGGACAAAGAGAAATCAAAGGATGATTTTGATACAGATTGATGGTCTTCAAGAGGTCATTTTTTCCTTATGAAAGGGCCGAAGGACGTGGCAGAAGTTTCCAATCAACGGATAGATTCGCTACCGATAGAAGAGCTGATCGCTGCCGGAATAACATATCATTGCAGGACAAGGAGGCATCAAGTTCCCAAGATTCCTCCTATCCCAGGCTATCTGAATACAACTTCAATGTTAGCGTAGTGGAGCTAGTGTTGGCTATGAGGAACATTAAAGAAGCACGGTTCTCAAAGCCAATGAGATTCGATCCCAGTCATAAGGATCCTAATTTGTGGTGTGGATACCATGGGACCAACGGCCACCGGACAGGGGACTACCGGCATTTGCGCGAGGAGGTGGTGATATTACTGAAAAACGGCCATCTTAGAGAATTCTTAAGCAACCGGGCTAAAAATAAATACAGCCATAATCGTAATGTGGAATCCTCGAAAGCAGGAAAAGACCCTCCTCGTTTGACGATCAACATAATTTTTTTTTGGGGGGGGGAGGGGGACGAGATTAATAGTGTGACATTTTCGGCAGCAAAAAAAATGAAGGTATCAGTAATACACAGTAAGATACTCTGGGAAGTCGCTGAGGATGAAATCACTTTCACGGAGGAAGACTCGGATGGACTACTACTGCCACACAATGATGTCTTGGTAATCTCTCTTAATGTCTTAGATTTTAAAATTAAATGTGTTTTGGTGGACCTAGGAAGTTCAGCCAATATTATCCGGTGGAGAGTGCTGGAGCAAGCCAAGCTGACTGGAAGCATCATTCCATCCACAAAACTCCTTGTAGGGTTCAATTTGTCAAGTGTGACTACCCGAGGAGAGATTCTGCTGCCAACGAATGCCGAGGGGGTAATGAAGACGACCATTTTTGATGTAGTAGATGAAGATATGGGCTACAATATTATCCTGGGGGGCCGTGGTTGCACAAGGTGAATGTTGCACCGTCAACATATCATAAATTACTCAAATTCACAACTCTCGAGGGAATTAACGAATAAGAGGCGACCAACCCGCAGCAATGGAGATAAAAGCAATCTTAGTTTCGGGTAGCAAAGGGAAGGAGATGCAGCATAGTAATTACAGGAATCGACGCATGCTCTTGAGCCGAGAAAAGTCAACTGGCGGTAGGATTCATTGGAATCCTATCAGGTACCAAGATATTTCTAGGTACCAGAAGAAACGAACGCAACAAAGTCCACAGCGGAAGAACTTAAGCAAGTCGTGTTGTTCAAAAAGTTCTTGGAGAGGAAGTTCCACTTGGGGAAAGGGCTAAACCCCGAGCTCAGTTCTGGATTTATTGAATTTATTAAATTTAACATTGATTGTTTTGTGTGGTCACATGCGGATATGACAGGTATCCCGCCAGAAGTGGCTGTGCACAAACTAAGCCTGGATCCTAACATCTCTCTGGTAAGGCAGAAATTATGGCATATTGCCGAGGTCATAAACCAATTCGTCAAAGAAGAGGTAACTCTTTTGCTTGATATCGGTTCAATTTGAGAGGTAAAGTATCCTGAATAGCTAGCTAATGTAGTAGTAGTTCCAAATAAGAATAATAAATTTCACATGTGCGTAGACTATAAGGATTTAAATAAGTCGTGCCCAAAAGACTCATTTCAATGCCGAATATTGATCAAATGATTGATGCGACGACCGGCCACGGGTTAATGAGTTTCCTCGATGCTTACTTCCAGTACAATCAAATCAATATGAACCTAGAGGATCAGGCTCTGCTCACACGGTTCAGGGAATGGCCAATTACCCATATCCCGAGAGAAGAAAATGTGGAGGTGGACGCACTAGCCAATCTGGAGTCATTCACAGAAATAAAGGGTTCGGGCTTTGATACAGTCGTGCAGCTTATGCATTCGGTATTGGACGCAAATGGCTGTTACGAAGTAAACGCGACCAATTTGATGTGGGACTAGATAAATGAGATCATTGATTATATCGAGCATGGAAAACTGCCTAAAGATCCCAAGTCATCCCGGGTACTGCGCACTAAAGCATGTCAATACAGCTTTAAGTGAGGTCAATTTCATAGAATATCTTTCCAAGACCTGTTGGCCCGATGTTTGGGAGCTTTCGAAGCTAACTATGTCATGAGAGAAGTCCACGAAGGGATATACGAAAATCACTCGGGCGCGGATTCCTTAGTGCTAAAGCTAATTAGAGTCGGATACTACTGGCCCCAAATGGAATAAGACATTAAATCTTATGTTTAGAAATGTGATAAGTGTCAAGGCCACACACCATTAGTACATCAACCGGCATAGCTATTGCACTCAGTTTTATCGCCATGGTCATTCATGAAGTGGGGAATGTATATAGTCGGTCTGCTGCCTCCAACCCCCGGTAAGATAAGATTTATTTTGATTTTATTTGAATATTTTTCTAAGTAGGTTGAAGTAGGTCCTTACAGAAAATCGGCGAGCCCGAAGTGGTAGATTTCTTGTGGGAAAATATAATTTACAGATTCGGGATACCAAAAGAGATAGCCTACGATAACGGGCCACAATTTATAGGCGATGATCCACTCCAAATCCATACTCAACAATAAGTGGAAGAGGTCGTTAGCAAAATAGTACCCAACTATGAGCTGGGGTCTATTTCCGCTGGGAGCTAAGAATGGGTGTTAGAGTGTACACTTGATGCGTGTAGAAGAAACTGCTTAAATACACTTCCAAACAAGTTTGTGTTGCAAATTACGTCTATGAACTACACTATTAATGATTAACTACAGAGATGAAACTAGAAATTGACTAATTATTTTTGGTTGTTTTCAAAGAGGTAAAAAGCCTAGGAATGTAACCTTCGCCTAGGTGTACGCCTAATGGGTTAATTACGTTAACACTTGTTTTATTGATTAGGGTATATTATAGCTCTCAACTCTAAGTTACTCGGTCAATACCTCTCGGTCATAGAGTGATTTTTCCCAATTTGTCTTTCTCAATCCCAAATGGGTATCAAGATAAATAGTTTATATGAGCTCAATTTGAGTTTTTCCTATCTTTAGTTCAAACCCTTTAACTAGGCTAATCAAATCCTTTACTAGCCCAATTTCTTGTTAGCCAAGCTTTCCTGGACTAGGTCCCCCTTTCTCAAGTAATGACCAAGTCAAAAGGGCATGAATCAATGTTTGCAACCATTAGATCTAAAATTAAACCATGAACAATGCTAACAAAAATCCAATCATAAACAAGCATTAAATATACACATAATATTTACACACTAGAGTTGGGTCACAACCCTAGTAAATGTCTAGTTACTCATAGTAGAAAATGAAGAAAACAAAGAAGAAACACTAATTAAAGCCATAATATAAAATTAAAATGGTAAAATATGATATTTTTGTCCCAAAATGACCACAAATTACCCAAAATGGTAAACTACAACGGCTACAACTAAGAAAACTTCAAAACTTAACCTAAAAGATGATTTTCGTCTATTTATAGTGGCCCAAAATTTGCTGACAAAAATGCCCTTCGGGAGGTTCTCCGTCCGCAAAATTACATGTGTTATCCGCACTTTGCTTGAGCTTGGAGGTTGAGGGATTCTGCAGCCGCACAATTTGACCTGTGACCACACTTCAGCTTCTATGGATACACAATTCATGTGCGGTCCGCACTTCAGGCAAGGCTTCAGTCTTGGTCATTTTGCACACTCTCTGAACTTTTTGATTTCTAGTCACTGCGACCATGTTCTACGGCCACACAAATTGTGAGCGGTCCGCACTTCTCTTCGTTCCACCTCTGAGCTTCAACAACATATCTGCAGCCGTAAGAAGAGTTATGCGGATCGTGTTTTTGGTCTGTTGTGCCCCTTCTTGCCATGTGAGACGGAACACTCCTTTTTGAGTTGGATTTCTTCATTTAAGTCCAAATATCCAACATTCCTGCAATTTGCACACTTTCATTAGTTTTGGGAACATAAAATCAATACTTTCGAACTAAAACAAAAGTAAAAAGGTACTAATGAGTGGTCCAAAATCCACATTTATCAGACGCAAAGGTTACAAAAATCCTTGAAGAATTGAAAATCAAAAGGATCACATCTTCACCTGAACGCAAACAGTCAAGAAGAATCAACAAACAGATTATCCAAAACCTCAAAAAGAGATTGGAAGCAGCCAAAGGCAAATGGCCCGAAGATCTACCAGGAGTACTGTGGCCGTATCGAAACCTGGTTAAATCAAGCAGGACAAAGACTCCTTTATCTCTTGTATACGGAGCACAAGCCTTCATCCCGGTAGAAGTAGGGAAACCTACCTTGAGATATTTCCATGGGGACGAAGAAACAAATAACGAAGCATTATTGGTTAAATTGGAGTTGCTTAGCGAACGCAGGGACTTGGCGCATATAAGGATAGCAGCCCAAAAACAGGGAAAGGAAAGATATTACAATCAAAGAGCCAACCTCCGTTATTTCAAATTAGGAGACTTGGTTTTAAGAAAAGCAACTCAGAATACCCGGGAGCTCAACGCAGGAAAGCTAGGTCCGGTACGGGAAGGCCTCTACCAGGTTTCAGTTCTAACTGGGAAAGGGTCATACGAATTGGAAAATCAAGATGGAATAAAATTACCGAGCAACTGGAATGTGGCACACTAAAAAGGTACTATTGTTGACGAGCATCGCCGATACTGAAAGTATGTGCTGCACTTTTTTTCACTTCATCCAGTTTTTGTCCCAATTGGGTTTTTCTGGAAAGTTTTTCTAATGAGGCAGCAATGGAAATCATACTACAAAGGACGCTTCGTCAGCAAAAATAAGACCTTTAAATGACAAGGCATTTTGCAAACAACGAGTCACTATGGAGCGATTAGATAGTCTTTTGCTCGGTAGCAAAGTTCCTACCGGGAAGTAAAATTGCTATCGGACCAAAGATTACCCAACCATTCACGAGCGCAAGCCACTGAGGGATTGTTAGATAATTTTTGGCTCGATAGCAAAGTTACTAAGGGGAGGTGAAGCTTGCTATCGAACTGCAAATTATCCAATAATTCACTAGTGGAATCTTCAAAGAAGCAAGACTTCCAATGTTCAAATTCGCATTCTTCACATTCGAACACTAGGGTAAATGATATGAGAATGAATCAATTAATTCCACATTGCTACGAAATTCAGGAACAAAACAAAGTTTTATCATCGGGACCGGGGACTGCGTGGCTAGCTCCGTAGAAACAAGTTGAACAAGTTTGCCACAAGTAATGGCAATTTCTTTTTAGCACAACGAACGGTTATGTGCTTTTGAAAATGGAAGGAATAAATTGAATCCTTTTATTTTTATCTTGTTTCTTTTCCTACCAATGAATTACTTTTATCATTTGAAAGTTAAACAAGTACTTCAAATGCTAGTGATGTAATAAACAAGAGACGTCCTCTTCAAGAGCACCGTAAACATAAGAGGGCCCTCTCTTATGAAACCCTTATGGAAAAAGGTTGATTCCGAAAGAAGTTATGCCCGAAATCCAAATGCTATCGGGGGAAAATACACCCGAAGCCTCGCATAACTCGACGCAAAAAAGTAAAACTTGTGCAATACTTACACAAAAAGTACGCAAAGAAAAAAAATTGTGCAATATTTAAACGAAAAAATACTTCTATATACAACAAATGTGCCAAGCAGCACGAGTACAAATGTATGGAAAAGAAAAGAAAAGTGAAAATAAAGCAAAAAGCTAATCTACTGCATCCCTAGAACCCGTAGGAAGAGAAGCATTTGCACCCCCAGTAGAGGCAGCCTCGCGATCGTACGCCACAAGAACGACATTTTGGACCTCAACCCACTTTGAAGTTAGAGGCTTCATATAATTAACAAGTTCCACCAGCCAGGACATCGGATGACATCCGGTAGAAATCCAGAGGTAAGCACTCCTTCTCCTTTGAGGATCTTCGGAGGGGCAGAATAATTATGCCCCAAATTCCCATGAACTGGGGACCGGGGAATAAAATTATACAAATCTTGTTACGTGTGTGTGTGTGTGTGTGTGTGTGTATGTGTGTGTATATATATATATATAGAGTGAGCCTTTTGAACGATCTCTTATGAAACGTGTAATTTTCATTTTTATGTTTCAGTGTAGCCCTGGAGATGTTTGGTCTGTTTGAGGTGAGTATTCAGGTATAAGGTATGATGGCTAAAAAATCTTATAAATGAAGTTCCATAATATGATGGTTTCCAGTACAGATAGAATATAGGAATAAGCTCAAGTATATCATGACACAACTTATATGTATATACGACAATCGCGACATTAGATGTTCTCGGCCAACGGAGCCTTCCCTTTCCAGTAGACATCCTTTGTAAGGTAAGTTGGATAGCTCAATACATAGATATGTTACGAGTCAGAATAAGGTAAGTATGATTCCCATATTTCATTGACCCTCCAGATTACTTTCAGTATATCATATATACATGTCAGTTCAGTTTCAATTCAACTATTCATATATTATTTGCCTTACATATTTAGTATATTCTTGTACTAATGTCCCATCGTTGGGGCACTGCATTCATGCATGCATGTTTAGGTATCTAGTTTGGCAGGTTCTTATAATAGACAGATGATATCTAACTGAGGATTAGCAAAGCTCTATTTCATTTGGAGTACAGACGAGTCTAGAGGTTATCTGACTGTCCTATGTATATATACTTTTGGGTAGTTTGGAGTCCCGTCTCGACCATATTTTGATGTCAAATACTCTTAGAGGCATTATAGACACATGTTCATTATGGACAGTATGTGAGAGGCCTTGACGACCCGTGTGTATTCATGTTTTGAGTACCATGGTTCGCTGATACAGGTTCATTATGAGTTGTAGCCATGTTAGCCCATGAAAGTTACAGAAAGAATGAGTTCCACCACGTCGGCCTATGTATATTCTAGTTTTTTTCAAACGATCATGAGTTATAGAGTGGTTCGCTCAGGCCAATACGGCACCTGGTGCTAGCCATGCCTTGCCTAGGTTGGTGTGACACAAGTCTTCAACCCTTGCTCGTGTCCACCGAGTTGCTGAAATAGTGAAAGAAAAAGGATTAGTAATAGCATGGGACAATCTTTAACTAGGAGGAAAGACAGATGATGAACTTACGAGTACGAGTCCATGATTCAGGAAATAACGGAGTCGTAGCCGGGATTAGTTAACAAAGCATGGTGACCACGTTTGTTGATGTTTATCATTCCCCCACAAAAAATCTTGGTGGAATAAAGGTTCATCAGTCGAGCCAGAGATAGCTCTTCTCCCATCTCCTGGCATAGACATCGAAGACACGCGACCATCCGCCACACAGAAGGGCTCACATGTGCCAAGCAGACTTGGTAACAGATTCAAAACTCCAGGATAACGGAGTCAAGCCCCCCAATCAAAGAGAACGGGCCCAAAGTGAAGGGATACGTATAAACATACGTAAAATCCTTCTTGGAGAAGGTTACCCGCTTTGCTAGGTCAGGAGCAATGATGTTCAGATTTTGACAACCACATTCTTCCTTCACAGCATGGATGCTGGAAGGACAGATGGAAAAAGGATATACCCCAACAGCCCATGTGCGAGTATTAGCAGAAGGGTACGTCTCTTTTAAGTCTTTAGTTGTAGTAAGCCTTCTAGGGATAATGGTGCTCACCATAGGAACAACAACATCATCAGTATTTTCTTTGTTCTTTGAAGCGCTGGAAATTCTGGAAGAGGAGGCCATTTTTATCAGAAGGAAGTAAGGATTTTTTTTCTCAAGAAGAAGATTAAAGGAAGTTGAAAACAAGTGCGAGTTGAGTAAAGAGAGTTTGAGAGAGTTTAGAAAATTATGAAGTGTAAAAGGATAAGATTGATACGTATAAGTAAAGGAATAGACAACTAAAATCATGGCCATAATTACCTCGAGAACCGGAAAAAGTTTTGTTGAATCATGGGATGACGCGTGTTCAGGGCATTAGATGCGGAGAGACATACGTCTAATCAACCGTCAGAATTTTTCAGAGGGGGTCAGAGAATTTTCCGCCAAGAAAGGTATCTTCACCAACCTCCTGGTGACACAAGGATGTGCCACCGTAAAGCAGGGGACTTTCTGTATAGGGTATAATATGTTCATATTAAATACCCGTATAATAAAGCGACACATGGAGCCGAAGGTAAATGGAATGCGAAGCAAATGCCAATCAGGTCTGAAGGCAACAATCCCGTTTGTTCCCAAAGGGAATGATGTTCATAAAGACAAAATAAATCCCTGTCACCCGTAGCATTTAATGGAGAAAATTCTATAACATTAAGTATATAGACTGTTAAGGAAATATGATATTCATTGTATATCGTTACACATTTTTCAATGGATCCCATAATTGTCATTTAAGAGAGGCTTGATGGTAGGACTTTGTTCCCTAGGAACAACTGTAAATAGTGAACTCAACAATCACTGTAGTGGAGAATTTTCTGACAAGCTTATACAAAACATTGTTCAAAGCTAATAATGTTTTATCTTCTTACTTATTAATATCGTTACTACTGGCTCTGCTCCCGGAACCAGGATTTTTTCTCTCTTATCTCGATTTCAACTCTAAGTCTTACATTCTTGTTTAATTTATTTATCATTTTTGGATCAAATTGATTCACTTATCTATAAACCAAGTATAAATTCAACTGTACCGTTTTACTGGTAAACTACTCCTAAAAATTATCGAAGGAAATTTTAGTTTTAGAGGCTGGATAAGCGAGGAAGAACCAATGACAAATTCAAACAGAGCAAAACACAGACACACAGAGAAACCAATATTTTTTTATTTTATCTCTGACCACTTTCCTTTTATTTCTATTCTATATATATACTCCTTCCGTCTCATATTATTCGTCGCATTTTTCTTACATGCACCTTAAGAAAAAATTAAATAAGAAAGGTTTTTGACTAGTTTACCTTTATTTATGTCTTAAGATATAATTTCTCTTCACTTATTACTTACTCATAATTAAGGTATTTGTGGCCTTCAAGAACAATTAATATTAAGGATAGAATAGGAAAAAAATAATAAATTTATTCTTGAACTTCTAAAATGATAAATAATTTGAGACAACTAATTTTAGAAATCACAACAGTTAATATGAGACAGAGAAAATAATATAATTACCCTTTAGAGAATATTCGAAATTTACATGTCGGAGGTTGACCTCCCGATTATTGAAAGCTCAATCCAAGTTTCCTTATCCCTAAGTCATATCTCGAGAAACATTGGGAAAGATCAAGCGCTGATAAGAGATCACAAATGTAAACAGTTAGAGAATCTCATATATGCAAAGTCAAAGTGCATACTCTAAATAATTTAATCAACACCATTGAATTGACGAAATCAACATTTAGCTTTGATAAACGGACCATGGGCCTAACTTAACTCAAAAGCTAGATCATGAGGTAAAAATTACCCGAGGATCATATAAAGAGTTCAAAAAATTCACATCCCATCAATATTAAGGCCTAGCCTCGGTAATAACAAATTGAAATGGGCCTGGCTATGATAATCTAATAAATAATTTTTTCCTTCTTATACAATATTTGAAACTTACTTACCAAAATTATCCTAGTTTTGTATACTATCCGGCCTAAACAAAGATTACTTACAAATTATATATAATCCATTATTAGTGCCTTAAATTAGGGGATTTAGTTATACCTTTTCCCCTCTTTTTCTCCTCTCATGTTTCCCTATTCTCTGCCGTCTCTCTCCATATATAATCTATTATTAGTGCCTTAAATTAGGGGATTCAGTTATACCCCTTTTCCTTTTGAGTCTCCTCTCCTCTTTCCCATGGTGCCTTGACCATAGTATTTATGTAAAATGAAAAAGAGGAAAGTATTATTTAAGAATCACTTTTTCTATATATGGACGATAACGAAAGAAAAGAATCACAAATAAGGTTTGACTTTTCTGAAACAGAGGAAAAGATGAAAGAATTAGTTTTAAATGCTCAAAAATATCCTTGTATCCTAAACTATTCCCATGAATTAATGCAAGGGTGTGATCATAACTCATGGTCGTAATGATTTTCACCCACAATAATCATTGTGATTATCGTCTATGTATTTGTATTTGGAGGGTATATATGCCATATAAACTATATAAGGAATTTTCAGTGAGCTACCGATGACTTTATTTGAAACCTAAACTAGACAAGTTGAATGCCGGAATATTTAATTTTGATGCGAATTTGATACATTTGTAACAATATATAAACTAAAAACATATTTTATACGACTAGTTATATAGTATACAACTTTTTTATAACTTATTTACAACTTTCATACATCATTTTTACCCGATTAAATACAACTACAACATCATACAACTTAAATATAATTTTCATACAAAATTTGTACAATATTTCTTATGTATATGATTTGTATATATTTTGTATATGGTGTGTTGTTCTTCCTCTCGGAAATTTCAATTAAAAAATCATTTCTTAATACAATTTGATACATATCAACAATTATAAAAAGATAGTATTTATAACTTAAACACAAATTTCATACAATGATTCATATATTATACATCAATTTTTAACTTTCATACGATATTTAAATATAAAAAATATATAACTACAAAAGAATACAATTTAAATAAAATTTACATACAACTATAATACAGTTTCGTAAGTATATTGTATGTCATGTTTTCTTCTTCTTCTTCTTCTTCTTTTCTTCTTCTTCGTCTTGTTACAATCTGAAATTCAGCCAAAATCAAGTTTAATCTTCACCAAACACTCTCAAAATTGAGATATAAAGTCCAAAGAATATTTTCAATTCTTTGCAACAATACCCAATCGAAACAAACAATAGTTTTTGAAAAACCAAATTCAAATTGAAAGTTTCGGAGTTTTTTAATGGTTGTCAATGGTAAAGAATCAAATACCTTCAAAATTTATTAATTGACAATTTTCATTCGAATATCAATTGTGCAACATGTAAAGAAATTGCTAAGTTAAAACTTTATATTATAACAATTGAATTTCATTGATGAATTTTCTGGAAAAAGAAAAGGATGAAAAGCATAGAAAAACGAAGGAAGAAAATTGGGGAAAGAACAAAAAAGGAGAGAAAGAGAGAGACAGAGGGAGAGAGCGCAGGGATGAGGATTCCGTATTCAATTTCTAATATAAAGGGATATCATTTAAAATTAATTAATAAATTATATATGCCCATATAATTAAGTTAAAACTTAATTAAGAAGGACAATAAAAGTTTATATATAGTATAAGAAGATAAAAACTCTATCTAATGAATAGACTTTTGATCTAACTTAATTCCAAAAACTATGGATACTCAATAGGCTTTTTGTTAGGATACTCGAGGAAGGCTCAATCAACTACGCTAATTAGAAGTCAAAAGAGGAGAACAACTGATAGACAAACTTTTATCCTGAGCTAAATGAAGCTAAATTGAGGGGAGAAAGTAGATATTTTCCCATAATATCTAAAGGAAAATAGAAGCAAAATCTTCTTAACCAAAATAAATAAGAACTTCCAAAAAGAAAAATTAATAGAAAATGGAAATCCAACAGCGATAAAAAAAAAATGATATAATAAAAGGTATGAGGCATATAATATGATTCCTCCATGAGACCAAACCAGTGGCCAAAAAGTCGGATAAGATCGTGAATGAAGAGCCGGTCTCAGTTTCTTTTGGCTATTAGAGACCGTCTAAATTAAACACTCTTTTACATAATAAAAAGAAACTAATTTTACTTTTTTAAAATTTATGCTTATTATATATCTCAATTTGTCAAGATAATAATTAATTAAGAGTAATTTAATAAATATTTTTTTTTCTCTAGGAGTTCGTACTTTATAGGGATGTGCCAAAAGATAAAAAAATTATTTATTATAGATCAAAGGGAGTAATACTCAACAAATCCCAGAAAACACATTACACATGGAAAAATCAATTCAAAATTATAGTAGAAAATTAATATTATTAAAGATTTGATATCTATAAATTTGTTTAATTTATATTTAATGAAAATTTTAATAGTCAAATTAATACAAGAATATATTTTTCTATTTTTAATTAAAATAGTTTTTATTTCTAGTTAAAAAAATTGCGTTGTATTATAAATAAAAGTATGGCTAGCTTATTTTAAAGAATAAAAATATTGTATTCACATAACAGCTGACACGTCACCTCCCCATCAACCACTGCCATCGCCTAAAGACACCGTACCATTCTCTCTTATCCCTTTTTCTTCTCTTTTACATGTATTTAAACAGACTCTCCATAACAACTCAAACATCTTATTATCCACATTTGTTATTCAATTTCCTTTCCTTTTCTTTTTCCATCTTGTTGACCTTTACATGAACAATTAATATATTAGACAAACAAAAGAGTCCCATTTACATTCGGTTTGCCGTGTTATTTGATCCGTCTTCATTGAATATTCAACTTAATTCATAATCTATTTAAAGACCGGCTTGTGGGTAAAGTTCCTTAGAATAACATAAAAGTTCAATATTTTTTTGAAAATACATTAATGGCGACTGCTATTAGAATGCTGGGAAACGTTGGGGGTTGTGGCTCTGCATCTGGGTCTTGGATTCGTTTGAAAAACTGGTCAAAGAAGAAAACGAAGGGTGAGAATGTTAGATTTATGGTATCTTGTGTTTATTCCCCTTCTGTGAGTGATCCTTACAAGACGTTGAAGATTCAGCCTGGTGCTTCTGAATCTGAAGTCAGGAAAGCTTTTAGACAGCTTGCTCTTCAGGTATTTTCTTTCTACTTCTTAATTTTACTTGAAATTAATTTGATAAAATAGTCGAGCTGATTCCAAAAAAAAAAACTCTTTTAATGGAAAAAGGGTGCCTCTGTTTTTTAAATATTTTGGTGAATTAGTAATTGCCATGGAATATTTGCTTTTTGGGGAAGTTATTGCCTTTTATTCATGGGTGTATTTAAAGTTCAATATATGAGGCACTTGTTTTGTCAAATAAGATATTTTATGTACATATTTTTTATAATTGATCTAATATTATGTGCTGACATCCATGATCCAAAGAGTTTTAATGGTCTATTTGGTTGAATGATGGTTATTTATGAAGCGGAGTAGGTATCAACATCCCATTTAATATTTTTTTTTTTCTCTTTTCTTTAAAGGTGTTATAAGAATTCTAGATCCGCCTCTGCGTTTAATCAAGCTATTTGAGTTTGAGTTTGAGTTTAGCTCTCCTCTGCTTATTAGACATGTTGAATAACGTTAATGTGTTTGATTCAATTTCAGTATCACCCGGATGTGTGCAGAGGAAATAATTGCGGCATCCAATTCCACCAAATCAATGAAGCATACGATGTAAGTTTTCGTCCATCTCTCCAACTAGTTCTGTTTGTCTTTTAATTCTTTTTCTCTTTTTCTTTTTTCATGAGTAAATTTTTTTCCTATTCTTTTTCTTAAACAAACGTGGTTAATATGTTGTTTTTAGCTGTAATGCAAATAATTAAGGTTCTTTTAGTGAATGAGGGTCTTGGAGTAACAATAAAATTGTATTTGTATGACCTATAGGTCAAAGGTCGAACCGTAAAAATAATTACTAATATTTTTATTAGAATAGACGATTTATGGCACATCCCTCGAGTGCTACTTTTCCTTGACCGTGTATGAATGCGAACCGCCTTTTAGTAAAGAAAGCAGAGAACGTAGGAACCAGATGAAAAAAGGCTTGGATTTTTAATAGTGTGGTTGTATTTTTTACTCCGTACTTATCTATCCCTAATACTAAATTACTAATAAATAGAGTGGACCTTCACTGAAAACAGAGATTCAATGGATATAAAAATTTTATTCCGTAAACAAATACTTTAAGTAGGTATCAATCACTTCATCCTTGGATAATCTAATCTTGTAGGGAACCCGTGACCATTTTTTAGGCAAAATGTCCTCGTCACCTTTTGTAGAAAGTGAAATGCCAATTACATTAATATAATAATGTCACTATCCGGGGTCAATTATTTATCATACCTACTAGAACTTGTCTGCGTAGGTCCCATTTTTAATAATTTATGAATTATTTTAATGGGTAGGTTTTCTTGGTGCAGGTTGTGATGAGTAACTTGAGAGGTGAAACGAAGAGGGCAGAAATGGAGATATACGAGGAATATGAGGATGATGATTCCATGAGAGGAGTGAACGATCCAGATTGGGACATGTGGGAAGAGTGGATGGGATGGGAAGGAGCTGGCATTCGTGATTACTCTTCTCACATCAACCCTTATATTTAATCTTTAATCTAGACTATACTTACCTGGACGGGTCAATGGGCGATCCAAAAAGTCTATGGCCTAGGCTGGAGACCTCCCTTGCACTTTGGAGTTTGGAGGGGTGCTAGTCTAAGGTCGGCCTAAGTGGTCGAGCCTACGTCATATTTTACGTTTAAAAAAATCTGGACTATAGTATTTCTGTTCAAAAAGCCCGCCCATCCATCTCTTTCAATTGAAGATGGTTTGTGGTTTCTGTACATTTTCGATGTAAAAAGTGTAATTATTTTGTACATATATCATATATGGGAGTCTCTCCTCTGTGATTATTAATATCAACTATGAAGATATATATTACTGGTTAATTTTGTACCAATCTTGAAATAATTATGAAGGTTATGGCTTGGAGGATTTTCTTAGTTAATTAAGAAGCTTACTCAACAAACACAGTATGATCCAACTTGGTTAATTTGGTTTGATCACAATTGACATCTTTAATGGATTTGGGCGACATAAGACCGGCTATGGTCGCATTGAATCGTTAAATGATTATAAGTTACATAGTCAAAGTTTGGATAAATTGGACAAATTACGTTATGGCTGGTCAAGATAAGTAGAATAATGTTCTTAAGTTCGGATAAATGGGACAAATTACACTTTTACGTATTACCATTGACATCATTAATTGAAGATAATCTACACTTAATACACTCACTCTGGTATTTAAGAAACTAATTTGTGTGTTAATTGTTATCTTAGTTATGGCTATTCAGTCGAACGATTTCATGGAACATGAAATTAGAAGTTAGAAAAGTCTCTTTCGAACTGGAAACGACAATTATAGAAGTGTCTCTTTCTGGTAGCAGAGCCGGTGGGGATGTTTTACTACTTTATCAGACTTCATAACATAGATGTCATTTTCTACCAATAAACAAATTCATTGCCATGAACAATTATTGATTCATTTTGTAACACATTGACAACATCATTTATGACTTCTGGTGTTTGGAGTGTGAGCAAACATAAACCACGTAATGGATACCTAGGCTATGTTGGGACTTTTTCTCCTTTGTTTTATCAATTTTTCTCTCGTTAAAAATTAGAGAAGAAGTTCGAAGAGGTGGTTAAAATTATAACAACAAAAAAAGGGTACTCAATTGATTGTTGATAAGTCAAAGGATGAAAATTATGGAGAATGCCAACAAATTTAATTGCATATCTGTTTCAGTACTATTTTACTGTTATGTGTCATGACCCGTCACGTCATCATGCTACGTAGGTGCCACTTGACATATATTTTTACCACGTGGAAAGCATACATAGAAAATAGGCTAGCACTTATAGAAAAGTTCTAAAAAAATACAGAGGTTTCCCTAGGAAGACCCTAGAACCTTATGGAATGGTTAGGGAAATTCTTGGAAGATTCTAGCTATGTAGAGAGTTATAGAGAAGGGACTTACTAGTAAATAATAATGGACTTATGTTATAATTTTTATTTACTCACTAGCCCCTAGGAGACTAGTATATAAAGAGGGATATTATTTGTAACTCACCAAGCAAAACAATAAGTTTTCTCTAATACAAAAGTTTCTTTTGGCAATTGTGAACAACTAATTTTTTACCACACTCAAATTCTATACTATTTTTTGTGTAAATATTACTTTTAGGTCTAATCTTAATATTTTATATTTTTATCTTACTCTTAATAGGTTTTATTTAAGAAAATTAAAAACAACAAAAATATTCACATTCTTAGAATATAAGATTTGTTCCTATGTTTAAATAGAAGAA